>CAUDMG010000519.1:0-100000 GCA_958450375.1 Homarus gammarus
CAGATTACAGATTGCCCCGGAGGGGGCTAGTTTATTGGGCACCCCCTTACATCCTGTGCAAGGTGAAGCGCAGAAGCGTTTACAGCGCCCAACTGGGAAGCATGCGGAGTTCATGCTTGCCTTTATGACTCATGCATTAAGGGCGTAAAAGGCCTGAAGGGTCATGGGTTTTGTCAGCAAGTTACATAAAGTGACAATGATGAGTGTGTGGGGGGAAAATTCCCGGTACAATTTATCTGTTTATGGCAAAATGTGGCAGGTCACTAATAATGTCAAGTGCCAGGCCTGTCACTAGGAGGAGGGATATCTGGTCGGGGAGGGAAGAGGTGCCACCCTTGTAGGGGGAGGTCATAGGGCAGATGAGGATGTGGTGTGAAAGAGGGTGTGAGAGTCTGTTGACCACAAAGTTTACAAACAGTGCGGCCAGGCTCAGGGTTGCCAATGTACTAGGCGTGGCGAAGTACAGTGGGGGTGGAGGTGATATGGTGTGGTGGGGCAGGTACAGTAGGGGTGGAGGGAGGCACATAGGCATTGACAACATTGAGGGACACGCCTTTTAGTGTGATTGTGATGGTGTGTTCGTCGACATGTCGGTGGGGTACAGGTAGCCGGGGGTGGTGTCCTCAGGTCCAGGTAGCCCTGGTGGAGACAGCTCAGACACGGGCGCGGCTTGCGGTGGGTGGTGGACAGGTTGAGGCACCAAGTGTTGTGAGGATGGGGCAGGACTTCGCTCGGGGGCAGCAGGACACACCAGGGCAGGCCCGGTAGGCACTACACCAGTAGTGAAGGCCGCCGGCGGTGGAGTAGGCCGTGAGCAGGGGGGGCTCACAGGGGGACCAACAGCTTGTGTCAAACCAGCAGAGAGTGACTGGGTGGCAACAGAGGGCAGGAGTAGGTGGGAGATGGTGGTACAGAGTGTAGCGAAGAGTTTTTCAATACGGTTGGTAAATTCTTGGAAGAGGGATATGATCTGTGTCATGTCACTGGCGGGGGGTTGTGGGGGGGCACCGGTGGGAGCACAAGGCCTGACAGCCTCAGAGTAGAGGCGGGGAGGAGGCCCAGTAGTAGTTGAGTTAGGAGACGGCCGGGACTGCTGTGTTGTAGCCAGATGAGGCCAGGCAGAGGCAGGTGTTGTTGAAGAAGGCATTGCTGGAGACACAGGGTACACAGGGGGGTGTGGCCCGGAAGACTGGGGGGGGGGGCGTTGTAATAGACTTGGCCTTCGGGGAGGCTTTTCCCCTGGGACAGACGGGCGATTGGGGCATTGCCGTGAGTCAGCATTGTGCCGGCCGCCACAGTTACAACATCTGGGATTAATTACATAGCCCACCCCACCACTATTAAGGTGGTCTTTGATTTTCTGGGCACAGGCGGCGGAGTTGTGGTTACGTGAACAGAAGCGACATCTCGGCCGATCACGACGACAGCAGGCAGTGAAGTTGTGACCCCAATGAGAACAGACAACACAAAATGCAGGCTCAGGATGATAGGCTTCTGCATACAATGGGGGTAAGAGTGGGTGGGCGTTCACAGTGGTTGGGCACTCCCTTCCCTTCCACTTGACAATGACAGCGGGTTGTGGAACTCTCCCCCGGTAATGGCGACGTATACTCAGTATACTAGAGTTAAAGTCACGCGCATCTTCGATGTCAGCGTATAAGGGGAAACGTTTCACTAGGATGTGGCAACATTCATCCGCGTCTAAAGGGGGGGGGGGGGCAGCAGGACGACCCCGTCAAAGCCAACAGTACTAAGTGTTTCATAGGTCTCAGGAGTCTGACACTTGATAAAGTTCCGGTTCTTACCTTGTCGGAATTCAATGCTGAAACCGTGCTGTCTGCAGTACTTCATCATCCAGTTAAAGCGTTCCTCTACAGTTTTCAGAGAGTCCTTGGGGAAGTGGAGATTCAGCTTACTTGTTTGTTTGGCAGAGGGCAGGGTGATAGGGTCCATGGCATTGGTGTTTCCACTGTGGCTAGCGTTTCCCATAGAAACATTAGCGTCACTGTCGTAATCACTGGGGTCTGACTCTTGAAGGGTGTTTGATTCAGTATGACCAGGCGAGTTGGTAATGGCATCAGTATCAGAGATGTCTGCGTCTGCGTCTATGAGAGAGCCTCGTCTGGGACGTTTATGTCGACCCCCCATGCTGGCAAAACGTGCCGGCAGAGGGGACCTTGGTGGGACGATCAGGAAGCCAAGAGCAGAGGCCCAGTGCTGTTCTTGGTTCCATAGCGTGGGCTGGTAGACTGTTCTATAGGTCTACCAGCCTCTGTGTTAGTACTTGGAATGACACGAGACACAAACTTTACTTAACACTCGGCTCTGAAAAGGTTGACTCCTAACTAAACACTCACTCGGGGGCGGAAAAAGAAAGACTTGTTGAAGGTCGACTTGAGTTTCCTCGAGGATTTGGTTAGGTTTGGTTATGGTCGCCATGAAGGCTCACTGTTGTGTGTGTGTGTGTAAATTTAAATCACTTCATTAAAGGCAACATTTTAGTATAGACGCAAGTCTTGACGGAGTTGACTTGTGTACGAAGGGGAGAGTGACTGTGTGTGTGTGTGGACCGGTAGCACAATAAACAATATAATAATGTGAGGTACTGGTGGCCAGTACCTGTACAGTATCTCAGCTAATACTAGTCTGGCTCTCCTGGTCCCTTACTAACCCGCCCGCCCCGATAACCGCAATTTTTGGTGGGTAAGAATTACATTGTGAGACATGGTGTGGTGTAGCAAGGTGACGTATGTGTGAGCTCCAACAAGAGCTCAACGGCAGTGTAGGCGGAAGAGGTGACCACCATGGAAACCCAACGAGTACACCGGCGGACGAAGGCAATATACCTGATGGACAGGCTACTAAGGCGAAACTCAACAATCTGGGCTATTGGCAGTCCATTGCTACTCTCCCTCTCTCCAGTCGATGCAACACTTGCACCACTGGACCAGGAAAATGGAGAGCCAAGATGTGTGGTTGCAGCCTGCGCTCCTGCCTAACCACATAAATCAACTCACACACAGCCATCATCCAATTCATCATACCACTCATCATCATCAAAACCCCCTATACCCCCTAAAGTCCTATGGCGATGGACGAGTGGCGACGGGGACTGGCAGAGATGACTGCCGGGAGTCACTTGTCACAACTCAGCACATAGGCGGCACAGATAAGATGGTCGTTTATGTACTGGGATCTAGGCAGCAATGCAATCCGGTCTGCTCAACCCACATGGGGAGGGGGCTAGAAAAGGTGCCCTAATCATAGCCTGCCTAAAAAACCAACGTGACTGGGCAACCGCACACAGTAAGGTCATCCTTATGCGGTCGAAAACACAACCAAAATCACAGATCCAAATATAAACATGTACAACCTCTTATGGTCGGTGAACCCTTTTAGATACTAGCACAAATGAGCGTCCTGAAAGAAGAACTGCTCTTGTGGCAAAATTGCTGGCTAGGTATAACATCGACATAACTGCCATCAGTGTGTCCCAGCTCCCAGACGAGGGTCATCTCACAGAACTGGGGTCTGGCTACACCTTCTGGAAGGGTAAGGTTGCTGTGGGGAGAAACCGCATTTATGGAGTTGGCTTTGCCACCAGCCAACCTATCCTACACAGGCTAACTGAAATGCCTAATGGGATCAACGAGTGCCTCATGACGCTCCGAGTACCACTGGATCACTCACGCCATGCCTTTTTCATCAGTGCTCCAACGGATGCAGAGAATGACATCAAGGAGGCCTTTTACGCCGACCTCGACAGAGTGCTAAACTCTGTTCCCAAAGAAGACAAGGTTGTGCTCCTTGGCGACTTCAATGCTGGAGTTGGCAGAAATGCTAACATTGGCTTGGGGAGAAATGGACTCAGCAAGTGTAACCCCAACAGCCTACTCCTCAGAAGGTGTGCTGCACACAACCTCACTATCACCAATACCTTGTTTAGGGAGGCCGACAGGTTCAAGGGTTCGTGGCAACACCCACGATCCAAACACTGGCATCTCATTGACTGCATCATTTTCAGAGAAAGAGATCGCCGAGATGTCAGATCCAAACTCTCACTTCTCGTCGCCCCAAAACGGCGAAGGCAGCATGCCTCCAGCAGAGGTTTTAATTCTAAGCGTCTGGAAGATCCAGCAGTAGCACATGCTTTCAGAGAGCAGCTCAAACATAGGCTTAAAAGCAACCCAACAGCAAACAACGTTATCCCAGTGCCTAATAGGATACTCTTGATACTGTTATGACAAAAACCTGCAGAGATCCCCTCGGCAAGATCAAAAGAATACACCAGGACTGGTTTCATGAAAATAAACCGGCAATCAAAGTATTCATTGATGATAAACGTGCTGCTTTTACTGACTGGCAGAACAACCCTCAGTCTCGAGCCAAAGCTGATACCTTCCGCAAGAAGAAAGTGGCAGCCCAGCGGGAACTTCGCATTCTAAAGAACAACTGGTTTAAAAATAAAGCATGTGAAGCACAAAAACTTGCACAAGATGTACGAATTTTTCATTTCCACCAAAACATTTTATGGGCAGTCTCTCGTGGCGCAGCCCCCCTACGCTCATCTGACGATATTTCCATAATTAAAGATGATGAAGGCCTCCTTCAGTGCTGGAAAGAACATTATCCTTCAATGCTCAACCAAAACACCGGTGTGGATGTCCTGACTACCCAGCAGGTCCCTCAGCATCCAGAGCTGACCCACCTCAGCTATCCTCCATCCCTGGATGAGGTAGCTACTGCCATCCAACAGATGAAAAATAACAATACCTCAGGACCTGATGGAATCCCAGCCGAGGTGTATAAAGCAGGAGGACCTCTGCTTACCAGCCATCTCCACTCTCTCCTGGAGAATATATGGGAAAAGGAGGAAATCCCCCAAGCTCTTAAAGACGCCTCCATCGTCAATATTTGTAAGAACAAGGGAGACCTGTCAGACTGTGGCAACTATTAAGGAGTCTCGCTAATGTCTGTAGCTGGCAAGATTATCGCCCAAGTCGTTCTAAACAGACTTCTTCCTGAGGCGAAAAAACTTCCTCCCTGAATCTCAATGTGGTTTTAGACCGTCACGTGGCACCATTGACATGATCTTTGCAGCCCGTCAGATAGAGGAAAAGTGCAGAGAACAGCTTCGTGACCTGTGCATGGGTTTCATCTGCCTAACCAAGGCCTTCGACTCGGTGAACAGGGAAACCCTCTGGTGGACCCTCAGCCGTTTTGTCTGCCAACCGAAATTCATCACCATTGTTAGGCAAATCCACGATGGCATGAACGGTAGTATCCTGCACAATGGCACCCAGTCATAGTTCTTCCCCATCCAAACAGGGGTCAAACAAGGGTGTGTATTGGCACCACCCTTTTTTTCCATCTTCTTGGCTGCCTTCATTACTCATGGCAGTGCCCATTTAGCCAGCAGGGTGAACATCGAGTACCGGGTGAAGGGAAGTCTTTTCAACATACGACTCCAGGCAAGAACAAAGGTGTCGGCAGCTTCCATTACTGAACTTCAGTATGCAGACGTCCTCACCCTTGTTGCTCACACTGAACACGACCTACAGGAGATCCTGAACACCTACGCAGACGCGTATGCACGCTTTGGCTTTGAGGTGAATGTACGCAAGACTCAGATTCTCTTTCAACCTGCCCCTGGTTCAAACACACCTCCACCATCCATCCAGCTTAATGGTACTACCCTCTTTAATGTTGCCCACTTTCGGTATCTCGGCTCCCACCTGTCCACTACCGCAGACATCGATGAAGAGAGTCAGCATCGGATCAGATGTGAATCGCAAGCCTTTGGCAGACTCCGAAATCGTGTATTCAGCTGTAGGTAGCTGAAATTATCTACAAAGCTGCAGTGGTCCTCCCCACCTTGCTATATGGCAGTGAGACATGGGTCACATACAGGAGGCACCTCAGGTACTTGAAAACTTTCGCCAACGTAGTCTACGTTCCATCCTGCGAGTTCGCTGGGAAGACAAGAGAACAAATGCCAGTATTCTTGCTGACACCAACTGTAGAAGCATCGAGGCTACCATTATCCATGAACAACTATGCTGGACTGGCCATGTTACCCGCATGGGCGACAGTAGACTGCCAAAGCAGCTACTTTACAGTCACCCAACGAATAGTAAACGTATTGCTGGCGGGCGACTGAAAAGGTATAAGGATAGTCTTAAGACAAATCTGAAAAAGAGCCAAATCGACCCCCTCACGTGGGAGACTATTACTCCACACCGTAATGCTTGGAGGAGCACCATACAAGAAGGTGTCAATACTTTCAAGTTAAACCGACTGCATAACGAGGCAGACAAGCGCCAACGCCGGAAGGACGCTGCCACCGCCCCTCCCACAGTAGATGGAGCCCTCCACATGTGCATGGAATGTGAACGACGCTGCTGGTCCCGTATCGGTCTCTTTAGTCACCTGAAAACTCACTAATCTAGGAGACATCCCTAATAACTCATATCATTTTATCTTAGCTGGATGATCGTCATACTCGATTCCGGGTGACAGCAAAGTAGTAGTAGTAGTAGTAGTGTGTGTGTGTGTGTGTGTGTGTTTTAGCAAATCGGCGGTTCTTATCATGTCTAGCGGCTGACCATATTATACGAGGGTCCTCAATCCTCGTCCTGCTCACCCTCTGCCTCTTGACTTTAACATTAACAGCATGCCCTTGGAATTATGCAGCTCTTATAAACATCTTGGAATTTGCATGAATGATGCAAACTTTGTCGGCAACCTTCGTGCCAAACTAATGCAGTACATTAAACCCCTCAGAACCCTTGTTGGCAAGGGCTATGGAATTAACATCACCTATGCTCGTACTTTCTATCTTCACTTCATTCGTTCTGTAGTTCACTATCATGCTCTCCATCTTGTGACTATTCTTCCTAAACAACTCAACAGCCTTGAGGTATTGTAAAATAAAGCCATGCCCATCATTCTAGGTTGCCCAAAATCAAGCAGAATTGTATATATGAAGAAAGAGCTCGGGCTGTCCTCCCGATCTGTGAGGATAGCTCTACTTAATACCATGTCTTGTGTCAAAGTTTTGAAGAACAATGGTTCCCAAAATACAGGTCAAAGTGTTGCAGATCTCTTGAAACAATGTACTAATTACCGCAGACGAACCAATTAATGCCATTCCTCCTTGGCTGTATATATCACACTAGAAACTATTTACACACACATAGAGAGTATTAAATCAAGTGAATGTTATGCTTTTACTGATGGTTCTGTGCAGACAAACACAGGTAGAACAGGCTGTGCAATTGTAATAAGCAAAGGCTGAAGAACTGGGCCAGCACAACACAAATGAACTAACTGGAATCTACACAAACTGAACTAACTAGAATCTACTTAGCTACAGACTACCTTAAAGAAAATGGAGGTGGGGTGATATTCTGTGACTCTCAAAGTGCTTTGAAATCAATAAACAGTCCGTCAGGTTATATGTATAAAGTTGTATGTGATATTAAAAGAAATGTGATTACTGCCAATGAGAACAACTCTCGTATGAATTTGTGTGGATTCCGTCCCATGTTGGAATTAAGTATCATGACCGTGCTGATAGACTGGCTAATGAGACAAGTAAGAAAGAAAATGTTGACCGTGACCTTGGCCTGTCCAATGCTGTACTTAAAAACATTCAAGTCAGAATCATGAACTCTGATCTAGAAGAACTGAGAAATGCAGAGAGACTTGGCAGTTGTAGCATTAATAAATATGACAAATTTTGTGACGAGAGGTACCGGTATGGCCAGCATAAGGACAGAACCAGACAATGTGATGTAGTCGTGGCCAGAAATAGGCTAGGATACAGACACATCTGGCAAGTTAGTAACGCTGTACCCATACCGGAACACTCAGCATGTAAACTTTGTGTGTAAACCTTTAAAGCATACACTTGAACACTGCATTATTGAATGTGACACTGTCAAAGACTTCATGCCACCTGGCTTATTGTATCATGGACTTTGTAATTACCACATTGAATCAGGGGTGCTTGAGGACATTCTTGCTGTTTATCCCAAATTTGCTAGCCCACACTGATTAGTCTTCAATTCGAATATGACGTCCAATGTATGTGAACTATTGTCTTGCATGGCAGTGAACACTGACATCACTCACATGACTCTGGCCTATATATATATTGCTAATGAATATGATGTATTTCTTTGTCTATGAACCTCTGTCCTGCATGACAGTGAGCAGTGATACCACCCTCAGTGTCAACACCTGCTGAATTACTCAGAATTGGCAAACTGCACTCCAAACATTATCAATAAATTTGTTAAACTAAAAAATAAATTATGCAAGAAACTGTCACATGAGAAAGAGAGAGAGAGAGAGAGAGAGAGAGAGGTGGTGATGACCTGGGGGCATCTTACTTCAGAAGGTCTTGGGATGTCCATTGTGATCGCCTCCATGATGGTATTCCCTTCCGTCTATGCCGCCTACCAAGTCCCTGTGTCGTCTTCATCATCATTATCATCATCATCATCATCATCATCATTATGATATTATTATTATGTGAAGTGTGCAAACTCGTGAACCCGAAGTAGTAGACCTCCAGGTCGTAGGTAGTAGGCAGCTACCAAGCACGGAGGAACTACCGCCTGGGAAGATATTGTAAGCATAATGTGTTGTCTAATGGTAGACTCTGCTGCCACATGGTATCACGAAAAGTGTGACCAGTTGCTGATCTGACTTTCTGCCTCATTTACATACAATTGCAGGGTCTCAATTGTTTCACTTACTTGGACAACACAACATATATAATGTATATATTTTCTCACTCTTGATTTATTTTTTCAATTTTGTATTTATTTATGGTTATTATTTTTAATATTTCTATTATTTTATTTGTATTAATTTCTATTAATTTTATTAATTGTTGTAGTAATAATAATAATAATAATAATAATATTAATAATAATAATAATAATAATAATAAGAATCATAATAGATATTATTATTATTATTATTATAATAATTATTATTTATTTTTATATTTTCGCCCCACAGGCCCTGATGTGGGTCATTACCTGTCCCCGGGTGGGTTAATGCCCGTAAAAAAAAAAATGCTTCTGATTCATGAGTTTGGATCTCGGGGTTCGTAGTTCAGGAGGCGAGGCAACAGGACTTCTGACCGAGAGACTGATATTGAATTGATATTGAAACAGTTTATTTAGCAAGAAAAATACAGATACAGAGTGGATAATAATAGTGACATGGCTGAGTCAATTGAGAGCCTGAGTTTTTTTAGTGGCACCTGATATAATATACTGGACATTTATCTGAAGGAATGATTTTATAACATTTAGTATCATTTGTATTCGTAGCAGACTTAATATGGTGTGATTAAATACGTATGCGAATGGTATCACGATTATTACTGTAGGTGTCATTAGTACTTAGAGAAAACATTTTAAGTTCCTTCGTCACGTTATAACAAGGTTTTCATGAAGCCGTCAACAGTGTCGCCCTTGGCCAGGTAAAACACAGCCTCCATGTCCATATGCCTGGCGGTGCCATCTATCTTAGCATTCTCCCCGTACTTTTTCATGTTGGCGTCAAAAATACCGTAGGTATAGAGGCCATCCTTTTGTACCTTCCAGATAAGCTCGTTTAAAATGACTTTACTCAGGCCTTGACCACGGTACTCTGGCAAGACGAAAAAGTTGCCCAAGATCCCGTTGTTGTACAGATGGATCCAACCCACCAGCTGGTCCTTGGAGGTGGGGTCACCATCTCCCCTTTTGCGAAGAGCCACCGACGGGACGCTCCGGAGTAAAGTCTCGAGGCCGCTACAAGTTTCAGTCCACTGATACATCCAGAAGGGCATCACCAAGGCCACCTCCTCAGGCCGGAGACTGTCCAGGTAGAATCCTTCAGGAGGGCTGCACGTGCATAGAAAAAAAGGAAATAAATATTTTTTGAACGGAAGCAACAAGAATACTGTACAATAAAACGAACGATAAATACATTAGTAATGGAAAACAATATATTTATAAATAATATATAAGTTTTGATGTAAATTCACTTTTCAATAGAGTACCAGTAAAAGGCCTACTTTCATTTCTTAAAGATAAATTACAACCGTTAGATATGACTATTGAAGATGATACTTTTCTCAAATTGATAGAGTTATGCGTTAATGACTGTAATCGATCACTGGAGCGATTTTGGTTTGTGCAGGACAATAAGACCCTTGTCGTTGACGCGATGAGTATAATTCGGTCAAAACCTGTTGAATACAGTTCACATATAACAACTGCTGGTACATCAGGACACAGTTTGAATGATACGATCAATAAACAGTTAATAATTACACTTATTAAAGTTATTTAGAGTTCTCAGAGGATTCAACAGTTCACAATCACACACACGTTTTGGGGTCTAGGGTTAGACCAACGAGAGCAAATCTAATGTCCTGCAGGAAGATGTTGGCTGACGAGAATCAAGATGTACAGAAGAAGGCGATAGTCTGTCCCTCAGGCTGTCACGTAGCTGCTACCAGCTTCATTTCGCTATTCTGAGGTGTAAACAGTTTCTTCACTTAACATGTGGTCGGTGCCCACAATTTGTGCGTGACAATATCCCGGGCCGGTGGAAGTTGTTTGGACTTACTTCCTAGCCCCCATTAGTCCCTGTTCACCTAGCAGTAAAGTAGGTACCTGTTATAAGTCGAAAGTTGCGAATTAGTATTACGGGAAAGTTGTTGGAGCTTCGAATAATTCATGACGTAAACCACTGACTCTTCAGGCTTCTACGCCCGCAACTCGGGAGACATAAAGGCAAGCATGAACTTAGCATGCTTCCCTGTTGGGCGCTGTAAATGCTTCTGCGCTTCACCTTGCACAAGGATGTAGGGGAGTGCCCAATAAAAAAAAAATAAAATAAAAAATAAATAAATAAATAACACTGACAATGTGTTTAGGTCAAATGGGAAGTTTTACAGGCAAATATTTGGCATGAGCATGGATAATTGTCTTTCTGCTCCTTTAGCCTATATTTATATGGAGTTTTTTGAGGCTAGATTACTACCCAATATAGGGGACTTTATTCCTCCATGGTATAGATATGTAGATGATGTTCTTTGTCTTTGGCCTAGAAACAGTGACCCACTGGAATTTTTAGACAAGCTTAATGATCTTGTCCCTAGTATTACATTCAAAATTGAAAGAGAAATAAATGGATCCCTTCCATTTCTTGATATGCTTATCATTAGAAATGGTCATAACTATAAATTTAAGGTGTACAGAAAGCCTACACAGGTAGACAGTTTCATACATTCTTTATCGAGTCACCTGGAATCTACCAAAATGTCAGTATTTTCTGCTATGTTTTTGAGACGTTTGCATATTTGTGACCCAGAATTTATTGATGAAGAACTGAAACACATTCAGTCCATTGCACAAAAACTTGGGCTAAAAAATCCTTTCATTCTACTCAAACCAGGTGGCAAATTCCTACATTTAGGAATATTTTGACTCTACCTTATTGCAATGAATTTGTCCCGTTAGTTCAGTCCCTTAAATTATTAAATATTAATGATGTTTTTATGTATGACTCAACTATTACTATATATTAATCAAGAATAGCCCAACCTTGAATGTAAATGGAAGTGTTTACTGCATTCCATGTAGCAGCTGTAATGGAAACTAATGAGGACAGACTGGGAAAGCATTGCAACTCGGAATCAAACAACACAAGTATATTATCGGAACAGCATCTGAAAGCAGTGCACTGTTCGTTCATGTTAGGAACAATAATCATCCCAGTGATTGGGAAAACAGCTTAGAATTGTACAAATCATCATGTGTCACAGAAAGACTTCTTGTTGAAGCTAGTTTGATTAGGGAATTAAATTTCCTAAACTTTAGTGATGGTCAGTACAAAACTGATAATATGTTACACAAATTTATTTGTCAGTGGCCCAAGGTAAAAAATGCTTTGAAAGCATTGGAGTTAGATGTAGGATAGATGATTAGTGGGTCCCATATTTTGACCTGTAACGTCGCCCTTTCTCTTTAGCTCCTCTGCGTGTGTGGTGTTGTTGGTGTGCGGATTAGGGGATGTCATGTTAATGACCTGACCTCATGTTTAGTAAGGTCACCCTGTGTACTTAAGCCTCTCTCGGTCCATGTAATTCAGTTGCCTCTGAAGATGTCTTGAATAAAGACGAAAGCTAAGGTGCTCCATTGTTTCCCCTTTCCCTGTGTGATTTTATCAAGATTTATTTTATCCACTGTATATATATATATATATATATATATATATATATATATATATATATATATATATATATATATATATATATATATATATATAATTTTTTTTAGCAAGGATTAAGTCACTTACTGGATATGCGGCTTTTGTGGAGCGTTGACCTCGTACATAGATGAATCATCGACCCTATGAGCCTCTATGTTTCCGTCGCCGACCAGCTGGTTATTCCCTATACTCTTCACCTGTAAAGTATATACAGTATAGTGTGTGTGTGTGTATGAATGGGCTTGGTAGAGACAGCTAACAGAACGGGCTTTTTACCATGCTGTACTGCAGAGTGACTGTGGAGTAGTGAAGACTACAGGTGACTTACCTTGCTGGAGATGGTCTTGGAACTGGTACTGAAAAACACAGGTTTCCTCCAGTCGATGCCAGGCAACGATCCGATCATCTGCGCCACCTCCTCCTCGTCTTCCTCCTCCGGGTTCCAGAACACTGACAAACTCTGCACCTTTTTCTGGACACCACAATACCAAATGTATGAGAACAACACATACCCCCATGATCCTATGGAACAAAGTTTCATGTTCAAATTATGCAAACTGGTATGGAAATACAAGAGCGGCTACACACGACTTAAGTACAGTACAGACTAAAATATTATTATACATACAAGATAAGTGGAGGGGAGAGGTACAGTAAATTACAGAGGTTATGGACTGTTCAGTATGAAAGCATTTCCAAGAATCATTCTCTTGCATTAAAATATATTTACATAATCAAGACATATATTCATGCAGATGGATACACAATAAGAGGGCAACATATCCACACCAGACTTACCGTAGTGAAGGCTGGGGTAGCCACCACCAGACTGCCACTGTGTTTTGGGACAAACAACTTTATTCCTAATTTCTCCATTAGTCCATAACGTATTCCTGTCTCGACCGTCCCGTGCAGCTGCCGGGGTTGAAGAATAAAACATAAAATCGACATAAAAGTGTGTCTAGGCACCTACTTTTAATTGTTGTCTTGGTCATCACAACACAAGACACTTCCACAATCAGTAGTTGTGTATTTACCGGGACTTGGTCTCCTCTGATGTTTTCCCCAGACATTAAGGTGAATGGTGTGGTAAGAGTCGCAACCACAATGAGTGGTATAGGAGTGATGGTGCTCCCCCAAACGCTACTTATGACAGAGTCTTCACTGTCAACACCTTTTCCCGTTTTCTAGATTGAAATCTTCTCCATTTTTCCCCACAGAAGATCTATTAAAGTTTCAGTACGTTTGACCAACTACTGGTCCATCGTTTGTTCTCTTGACCGAATGTCTATTTTATAAATAATTAATTTCTGACTTTCACAAAGTATAAATGTTGTCCCCGGGCTTTGTCAGTTTGGCACCTCGGGTTTAGTGTGTTTTGTATCAGTTCAGGTTAGGTCAGGTCAGGTCTAGACGGTAAAGTTAGATTTGGTTGGTTCGTGCCATCACATTTTTATCAATGGTTTAGCATCATAGGCTGTGTAATGTTTGTGGTAATTTTAGAACATGGTAAGAGGCGATAACTCACAATGGCAGAGTTGGGCAGATGGGCTGCTAGTCTCTCCTTCAGCGCCAGCAACTCCTTCCCGTGCACACACCTGAGGAAGCGGCCAGCCATCACCTGTGGGGGTCACACACATAATAACAAATGTTTATACCATCTAGTTGTGTCAAACAGAACATTACAAACTGTAATCGAGAAAAAACTTGATGAATTTGAAGCCAGTAGACAAGCACAAACAGGTACTAGTCAATCCATTGTTTACCATGATGAGATGTATCAAGTGAAACATGTATATGGGGCAAGTAGCAAGATGACTAGATTACAAGATGTTGTAACCGCTAGACTAAGCTTAGAATGTAAGTGCCTCTGGCAGTATGCCCCTCAGGCATATGTGAACAAAATTATATATATATATATATATATATATATATATATATATATATATATATATATATATATATATATATATATATATATATATATTTATATATATATATATATATATATATATATATATATATATATATATATATATATATATATATATATATATATATATATATATATATGCAACCGGTCGGAATTTACTGGACTTTATTTCCTCACTTGACTTGGGGTTTATTAAAGATTATAAGATGGTAATGGCAGTGGAAGCGCCCCTTGAGAAAACTCCCGAACCAGCACAAGAACACTTGAATCTACTAAACAAAATGAATTGTCCGTGACCCGTGGAAGGATAGCGTCTGTGACTGGGATGAATGAGACACACTGTAAAATTTAGACACTTATATTCCCTCCAACACTATAAACACAATCAAATAATGGTACACCAATATGCGCACCTCTTAACCTGAACTTAAAACACTACTCTGGGGAATAAAAGTTATACATGATATAGAAATTATTAGAAATTCAGGCAACAATAAATTTGAAGTATTAAGATATGTTGCTTGCACACATGAAACAGGCCTTAAGGGCTTTCACAAAATAATATCAGTCACTTAGGAAATGGTGTTAAAAAAATAGAAATTAAATACTCTACAATGAATAGGCCTTAAGGGCTTTCAACAAAATAATATCAGTCACTGAGGAAATGGTAATAAAAATAAGAAATTAATCACTCTACAATGAATAGGCCTTAAGGGCACTCAACAAAATTTTTTCACCCCAAAAGATGCACTCTTCCTAACCTAACTTAACCACTACTGTGGGGAACAAATGTTATACCTGAGATCAGAATTATGAAGAAAAATTAGATGCATTAAAAGAATCAAATCACAGTATCACTCTGGTTCCACTTAATGACACAAACATTCAAAAAACAATACTATGAAAATTATTTAAGAAATATTAAACTACACACGTCAAGATAATATCGGTAACTCAGAAATGGTCGACCCATGGGACTTGACCTCGCCCGCTAATGACGTGAGCCCGATGACCTACAACCACACCTAGCAAAGACACCTGGCCAGGACCACACCTGCACACAGCTATCCAGATCAAACCAGTTAGGTGTTAATTGTTAGAGGTCAGAAGCCGGCTGGGCCGACCCCATATAAAGGCCCTACAGTCCTGTCCACGGATGATCATTATCGTTCTGGTCATACTGATTCTCATTCTGGTTGCTCTCACCTCTCTCCCGTTCGGATCGTCACTCGGTTCACTAAGCAGAGTCACACACGTCCCCTCCCCAGGTCGGGAGGGAGACCTCCCGACCAGACCACGGCATCGCCAGCTAAGCAGATTCTCCCCTAGGAGGCAGCCCAGCCAGCACTCACTGGGCCTACGTCAGGGTACACGTGAGTCTTGTCAGAACGTCCTAGGGTGAGTTACCTACTGTGGGAAGTGTATTCATTCAGGTGTGTCCGAGAGTCAGTGTCAATTAAAGTAAAGCATAATGTGTTAGTACCCCGATATAATAGTGATATTAATGTGTTCATGTCATTGAGTGAAGTAATAAATAGTTGTATCAAAGAGGTGTTTAACAAGTTGTCCCTTTAAGAAGTGATGTATGTGTATTGACATACGAGATAAGATAAGCGTAGTGACGCTGAGTAAATAACATCCAGGCCACGCTACCAAGTTTCCTATCTTTACATTCCTACTCTCTATACTTCCTACTTATGTATGTAATTCTCTTCTTGTGAGATTTTGTCTCATTACACTGGGTCCACCAATACTCGTGAACCATGCTCCACCCAACTCAACATGCACCTGTAATAAGGGAGATAAAATGTTCCTCTAGGTGTCTCCTACAGTTCTAGACTCATGGTCTCGGTGTGTGACCATTAATTTACTCTGATAGCCTCAGTGTACTCCCAGTGCGTCCATACAGCGGAAGGGAGTGAGCCAATCAGACCTTGTACAGTTGAGAGAAGCTTTAGCTTCCCGTTAGCAAGAGGGTTTCACTAAGCTGCTCGGGACATGTGGTGTTGTGAGCCGAGGTAGAGGCGAGCTGCTGACCCAACGATCGTCCCGTCGTCAGCTGCGCACCCAGACGGCTAGATTCCCTCAAGAGATCCTTTGATACCCCGCTAAACAGTGACAGGCCTACACTGATCGGTCCAATGGCGACAATCGCCACCCTCAATCATCAACGGCAGTCTCAAACGGCAGTCAATCTCTCGCAGTCAACTGTGGTCAACTCCGGTCAAGTGGGTTCTGACGGAAACCCTGAAATGAACTCACTGTTAGCTCTAGTTAACTTTACCACTGCCCTATCTATACCCTGTCTGAGATTGAATGAGACTTACTTGTTATACTGCAATAGCGCAGCACAGGTGACTAGGCCACGTGACTATTTCTGTGACGGACGCGCAGGGACGTCTTGTATGTCTGAATGCTTCTCTGTGACTGAGGGAGGGCCTGCGTCGCGTCTCTCAAGGCGTTAGCTTAGGCCTACGTGACATATTTTCCGCCTAACTAATGACTCCTTGGGACACCCGTAACATTATTCAGACTGATAAACGATCTATAATAATTTGAAATTCAATAATAGTCCCTTACTTCATGAATCTCATCATTATTAATTCGGTAAATTACATTTAATATCATATAGGCCTAGTTCCACCATCTCTCGCTATGAGCAGGAAGCGCTCTCTTCCCTCCCACGACCTTGAAGGCTCAGTGTTGCCAATGGCGGGGCATTCGAAATTACTCTGAAATTTCTGAATATTACATATATATATATATAAAGTGTTTCCCTTTAGTGAGAAGGCTGACTCCCTCTATCTCTGGGCCCGGTCTGTGAGAAATACGTCATATACACAAAAGACTCGGGACAAACGTTTATCTCTTCCGCCACCCCTCCTCTATAATTTCGCATGAATTTATCACATTTTCATTAATTTCACTCTGACAAAAAATTCTCAAATATTTCACAAATTTCTAATAAACCCTTGAGGGCTCCATAATGTGACGAACTACAGGCTGAGGACCACTGGTGTAGGCAATGGCCGAACTTTATATCTGATGGCAATATAGCTAATATACCGAGGCTGTATCCACACTTGGCATTTAGCACCTGATTAAACTTCTATGTACCGACTTAAACAAACAATGTACTGGAAATACTCTGTTACATTTAGTGCTATAATAATCACGGTCACTGGGGTCTGATAAACACCCTTAGTGGCCTCTACTCTGTAGTCCTTTTTACGCTACGCTCACAGGACCAGTATTTAGCGCACAATTCCACAGCTCACCGCAAACTGATCCATTTTACCACGCACTTGATGAGTCCGTCACTTTGTTTTTGGTGCTGGTTTCCATATATATACTGTTTAATGACTTGTACAAGAGTCTTGAAGCAGATATATAAAGATGAGAGACCTGACCGCCGACCACAGAACAGGACATGATATAACTTTCATTTGATCAGCACCTGTTGTAGTTGTATGTAATTATACACTGTACTGTACCTCCAAGAATGACTGAAGCTCAGTGTGGATGATTGTAAGAGGCGGGTGACTCTAAATCCTCAGTGAATTATATAGGAACGCTGGCGATGATAGAGAGACCGGGCCGTGTTTACTGCAACGCCTGATGTTGTGTACTGAGGTTGACAGTGAAATTGAGGGCTCTTATCAGGGGGTCATTGTTTTACCCATTGTGCCACAACCAGAAAAGCTGTTCGGTTAACTTCATTATGTCGAATCACTTACCATTGTTAGAACACTGCGTTAACATTTGTAAATGGAATCGAATTTATAATATATTTTTTTTAAATATCCGTAAATATGTAAATGATGACGACTTTACGAAAATGTAAACCAAGTCAAACAATAAACATGAGTGTTAAATGAAGGCCTTTACTGTGTGTTATGTAGTAATCATGGTCTTATCCTAGCTGCATCCTGTAACAATTGATGGCCGCCATAATGGAAATACTGTAGCCTATTGTAGAAACGGTTTGGATGAGAAGAGGTTTTTCACGTTGCCATATTTACATTTCTGTGTTGGTGAGAAAGATTGTTGTCGAGTCTACACTGATGTAATGCTTCTCATTATAGGGAGGTGTTTATTAGTCACGTTATGTCGTCCATGCGGGTAACGTGGTGTAATGATTCTTCATCAGACCACAGCTTACAGCCAAGAAAAACACAACACATCACATATTGTTACCGCCACAGTAAGATAAGCTAGAAGAGAGAGAAAGAGAGGGATAACCATAATAAGATAAACTAGGCGAGAGAGAGAGAGAGAGAGATAACCATAATAAGATAAACTAGGAGAGAGAGAGAGAGGGGGGGGGGGTGAAATAAGAGATATAGTGTTGACAATGAATTTGCTGACCAATCTGCTGAGGTGTTTCAATACGAAAACATATGGCCCTCGCCTCCGGGCTGAGATTTCCCTCGAGGGTAGTCTACTGATTTCTACAGGACAGACAACACGTTGGTTCAGACCACTAGACCCTAAAACGTGAGTGATCGTGAAGTATTAGAATCTGCTAAGAAACTCTAAATATCTTTAATAAGTATATTTGTGTACTGTAATTTGATCATATTATACCAATTGTCTCCTGTATCAATAGTTATAACATGCGAGTTATATTTAAGATGTTAACAGGCTATGTACTGTATATTGATTGTATTTCATAATATGTGTCCTGAGATAACAGCATTTGTTATATGAGAAATGTTCTTTAACAGGTTTTGACCGAATTATATGGTGTGCGTCAACGTTGAGGGTTTATTTCTCCAGCAACAAACCAATAACGCTCCTGTGAGCGTTAACAGTCAAAACGTATACTGGAGGACTGTCGAAGGACCAACGCCGGAGTTCAGCGTGGGAGAGCATAGGCTCGTCGATCGCCCACCCACCCATAGTGGGTGGATCGCCCACCCACCCACAGTGGGTGGATCACGTGCGTCGTCAGCAGCGAGGCAGTGATAGCGAGTGCTCTGTCTTTGAGTGAAGTGTCTTAAATACCTGGACAGTGTGGTAAAGCTTCGGTCTGCGCGTACGGGGCTGTGAGCGTTCATATCCGAACAGGGAGGCCGGCACCTAGTGAGCTAAGGTTTCAGAACACCCGGACAGTGTCGTAATGTTTGGTCTGGGCGGACTGGTAGTTAGCGTTCGCTCGGACACGCACGCAAGTAATTATAACTAACAGCTGATCTTCCTATACCAGTGACACCATAGTATATCAAACAATGATAATAAGGAACCATGAAGAAATATGTGTGTGTGTATGATAATAATAATAAATAATAATAATTAACGGTTTATTGAAAAAGTTCTGCAGCCCGAAGGCTGAAAATATACATTGGACATAAATGACTTATTACATACATTGGTGGTTTAACAAAAGCCTTCATTAGAGAAAGGTAAAGGAACATACAGTGAACATACAGATTAATGTAGGATTGTTCGTGTTGAACAGCAAACACGTAGTGTAGTAACTCCCTCCCAGATGGTGTTAGGAGGGATCTCACGTGATGTAGTGGTTCCCTGAGATGGTGTTATGAGGGACCTGACGTGGTGTAATAATTCCCTCGCAGATGGTGTTATGAGGGACCACGTGGTGTAGTAATTCCCTCACAGATGGTGTTATGGGGGACCTGGCGTGGTGTAATTACCTCACAGATGGTGTTATGAGGGTCCTCACGTGGTGTAGTAATTCCCTCACAGATGGTGTTATTAGGGACCTGACGTGGTGTAGTAATTCCCTCACAGATGGTGTGATGAGGGACTTGACGTGGTGTAGTTTTTCCCTCACATATGGTGTTATGAGGGACATGTGGTGTAGTAATTCCCTCACAGATGGTGTTATGAGGGACATGTTGTGTAGTAATTCCCTCACAGATGGTGTTATATGAGTGAGGTTTGGTCCCAGGCCTTCCTATCGCAGACAGATTAACACATCACTGGTTGTTGTTGGGCCGTTATCACTGGGTACCTGGGACCTCACTGTGTCAAGGTTAACTTGGGTACCACTGTTGCTGTTGAGTTGTTCTCACTGTCTTGTGTGTGTGTGTGTGTGTGTGTGTGTGTAAGTTTATGCCCGCCGCTGGTGTTAAAGAGTTTTACGGCTCTTGTAATCGTTAAGTTTAATAGATATTGCGAACTGTGGATTATAATGGGTCTTTTAGTGTTGCGTTGTTCACTAGTTGTCCAGTTGTTATGACAGATCACCTTATGGTAATTATAATTGTTTACCTAATGTTTACCCCACCCATCTTGTCTACCTCGTGTCTACCCCACCCACCCTGTCTACCTATAGTGCTAGAAACGTGGTGGAAATCATCATTCTCACAAAAATACTAAACATATATTTTTTAGGCGCGCAGGAGGAGGAGGAGGTGGTGGTGGTGGTGGTGGTGGTGGTGTATTTACCAAGGATAGAAGTCAAGGTCATTCTTATTTACCTAATGGCCATTCACTAGAGGGGGCCGCGTCGAAGGAAAGAGGCCCAGTGCTGTTCTTGGTTCCATAGCGTGGGCTGGTAGACTGTTCTATAGGTCTACCAGCCTCTGTGTTAGTACTTGGAATGACACGAGACACAAACTTTACTTAACACTCGGCTCTGAAAAGGTTGACTCCTAACTAAACACTCACTCAGGGTCGGAAAAAGAAAGACTTGTTGAAGGTCGAATTGAGTTTCCTCGGGGATTTGGTTAGGTTAGGTTATGGTCGCCATGAAGGCTCACTGTTGTGTGTGTGTGTGTGTAAATTTAAATCACTTCATTAAAGGCAACATTTTAGTATAGACGCAAGTCTTGACGGAGTTGACTTGTGTACGAAGGGGAGAGTGACTGTGTGTGTGTGTGTGTGTGGACCGGTAGCACAATAAACAATATAATAATGTGAGGTAGTGGTGGCCAGTACCTGTACAGTATCTCAGCTAATACTTGTCTGGCTCTCCTGGTCCCTTACTAACCCGCCCGCCCCGATAACCGCAATTTTTGGTGGGTAAGAATTACATTGTGAGACATGGTGTGGTGTAGCAAGGTGACGTATGTGTGAGCTCCAACAAGAGCTCAAAGGCAGTGTAGGCGGAAGAGGTGACCACCATGGAAACCCAACGAGTACACCGGCGGACGAAGGCAATACCTGATGGACAGGCTACTAAGGCGAAACTCAACAAACTGGGCTATTGGCAGGCCATTGCTACTCTCCCTCTCTCCAGTCGATGCAACACTTGCACCACTGGACCAGGAAAATGGAGAGCCAAGATGTGTGGTTGCAGCCTGCGCTCCTGCCTAACCACATAAATCAACTCACACGCAGCCATCATCCAATTCATCATACCTCTCATCATCATCAAAACCCCCTATACCCCCTAAAGTCCTATGGCGATGGACGAGTGGCGACGGGGACTGGCAGAGATGACTGCCGGGAGTCACTTGTCACAACTCAGCACATAGGCGGCACAGATAAGATGGTCGTTTATGTACTGGGATCTAGGCAGCAATGCAATCCCGTCTGCTCAACCCACATGGGGAGGGGGCTAGAAAAGGTGCCCTAATCATAGCCTGTCTAAAAAACCAGTGTGACTGGGCAACCGCACACAGTAAGGTCATCCTTATGCGGTCGAAAACACAACCAAAATCACAGATCCAAATAAAAACATATCATACAACCTCTTATGGTCGGTGAACCCTTTTAGATACTAGCACAAATGAGCGTCCTGAAAGAAGAACTGCCCTTGTGGCAAAATTGCTGGCTCGGTATAACATCGACATAACTGCCATCAGTGTGTCCCAGCTCCCAGACGAGGGTCAACTCACAGAACGGGGGTCTGGCTACACCTTCTTCTGGAAGGGTAAGGTTGCTGTGGGGAGAAACCGCATTTATGGAGTTGGCTTTGCCACCAGCCAACCCATCCTACACAGGCTAACTGAAATGCCTAATGGGATCAACGAGCGCCTCATGACGCTCCGAGTACCACTGGATCACTCACGCCATGCCTTTTTCATCAGTGCCCCAACGGATGCAGAGAATGACATCAAGGAGGCCTTTTACGCCGACCTCGACAGAGTGCTAAACTCTGTCCCCAAAGAAGACAAGGTTGTGCTCCTTGGCGACTTCAATGCCGGAGTTGGCAGAAATGCTAACATTGGCATGGGGAGAAATGGACTCAGCAAGTGTAACCCCAACAGCCTACTCCTCAGAAGGTGTGCTGCACACAACCTCACTATCACCAATACCTTGTTTTGGGAGGCCGAGAGGTTCAAGGGTTCGTGGCAACACCCACGATCCAAACACTGGCATCTCATTGACTGCATCATTTTCAGAGAAAGAGATCGCCGAGATGTCAGATCCAAACTCTCACTTCTCGTCGCCCCAAAACGGCGAAGGCAGCATGCCTCCAGCAGAGGTTTTAATTCTAAGCGTCTGGAAGATCCAGCAGTAGCACATGCTTTCAGAGAGCAGCTCAAACATAGGCTTAAAAGCAACCCAACAGCAAACAACGTTATCCCAGTGCCTAATAGGATACTCTTAATATGTTATGACAGAAACCTGCAGAGATCCGCTCGGCAAGATCAAAAGAATACACCAGGACTGGTTTCATGAAAATAAACCGGCAATCAAAGTTTTCATTGATGATAAACGTGCTGCTTTTACTGACTGGCTGAACAACCCTCAGTCTCGAGCCAAAACTGATACCTTCCGCAAGAAGAAAGTGGTAGCCCAGCGGGATCTTCACATTCTAAAGAACAACTGGTTTAAAAATAAAGCATGTGAAGCACAAAAACTTGCACAAGATGCACGAATTTTTCATTTCCACCAAAACATTTTATGGGCAGTCTCTCGTGGCGCAGCCCCCCTACGCTCATCTGACGATATTTCCATAATTAAAGATGATGAAGGCCTCCTTCAGTGCTGGAAAGAACATTATCCTTCAATGCTCAACCAAAACACCGATGTGGATGTCCTGACTACCCAGCAGGTCCCTCAGCATCCAGAGCTGACCCACCTCAGCTATCCTCCATCCCTGGATGAGGTAGCTACTGCCATCCAACAGATGAAAAATAACAATGCATCAGGGCCTGATGGAATCCCAGCCGAGGTGTATAAAGCAGGAGGACCTCTCCTTACCAGCCATCTCCACTCTCTCCTGGAGAATATATGGGAAAAGGAGGAAATCCCCCAAGCTCTTAAAGACGCCTCCATCGTCAATATTTGTAAGAACAAGGGAGACCTGTCAGACTGTGGCAACTATTAAGGAGTCTCGCTAATGTCTGTAGCTGGCAAGATTATCGCCCAAGTCGTTCTAAACAGACTTCTTCCTGAGGCGAAAGAACTTCCTCCCTGAATCTCAATGTGGTTTTTGACCGTCACTTGGCACCATTGACATGATCTTTGCAGCCTGTCAGATAGAGGAAAAGTGCAGAGAACATCTTCGTGAACTGTGCATGGGTTTCATCGGCCTAACCAAGGCCTTCGACTCGGTGAACAGGGAAACCCTCTGGTGTACCCTCAGCCGTTTTGTCTGCCAACCGAAATTCATCACCATTGTTAGGCAAATCCACGATGGCATGAACGGTAGTATCCTGCACAATGGCACCCAGTCATAGTTCTTCCCCATCCAAACAGGCGTCAAACAAGGGTGTGTATTGGCACAACCCTTCTTTTCCATCTTCTTGGCTGCCTTCATTACTCATGGCAGTGCCAATTTAGCCAGCAGGGTGAACATCGAGTACCGGGTGAAGGGGGGTCTTTTCAACATACGACTCCAGGCAAGAACAAAGGTGTCGGCAGCTTCCATTACTGAACTTCAGTATGCAGACGTCCTCACCCTTGTTGCTCACACTGAACACGACCTACAGGAGCTCCTGAACACCTACGCAGACGCGTATGCACGCTTTGGCTTTGAGGTGAATGTACGCAAGACTCAGATTCTCTTTCAACCTGCCCCTGGTTCAAACACACCTCCACCATCCATCCAGCTTAATGGTACTACCCTCTTTAATGTTGCCCACTTTCGGTATCTCGGCTCCCACCTGTCCACTACCGCAGACATCGATGAAGAGAGTCAGCATCGGATCAGATGTGCATCTCAAGCCTTTGGCAGACTCCGAAATCGTGTATTCAGCTGTAGGCAGCTGAAATTATCTACAAAGCTGCAGTGGTCCTCCCCACCTTGCTACATGGTAGTGAGACATGGGTCACATACAGGAGGCACCTCAAGGTACTTGAAAACTTTCACCAACGTAGTCTACGTTCCATCCTGCGAGTTCGCTGGGAAGACAAGAGAACAAATGCCAGTATTCTTGCTGACACCAACTGTAGAAGCATCGAGGCTACCATTATCCATGAACAACTATGTTGGACTGGCCATGTTACCCGCATGGGCGACAGTAGACTGCCAAAGCAGCTACTTTACAGTCACCCAACGAATAGTAAACGTATTGCTGGCGGGCGACTGAAAAGGTATAAGGATAGTCTTAAGACAAATCTGACAAAGAGCCAAATCGACCCCCTCACATGGGAGACTATTACTCCACACCGTAATGCTTGGAGGAGCACCATACAAGAAGGTGTCAATACTTTCAAGTTAAACCGACTGCATAACGAGGCAGACAAGCGCCAACGCCGGAAAGACGCTGCCACCGCCCTTCCCGCAGTAGATGGAGCCCTCCACATGTGCATGGAATGTGAACGACGCTTCGGGTCCCGTATCGGTCTCTTTCGTCACCTGAAAACTCACTAATCTAGGAGACATCCCTAATAACTCATATCATTGTTTCTTAGCTGGATGATCGTCATACTCGATTCCGAGTGACAGCAAAGTAGCAATAGTAGTAGTAGTGTGGGTGTGTTTGTGTGTTTTAGCAAATTGGTGGTTCTTATCATGTCTAGCGACTGACCATTTTATACGAGGGTCCTCAATCCTCGTCCTGCTCACCCTCTGCCTCTTGACTTTAACATTAACAGCATGCCCTTGGAATTATGTAGCTCTTATAAATATCTTGGAATTTGCATGAATGATGCAAACTTTGTCAGCAACCTTCGTGCCAAACTAATGCAGTGCATTAAACCCCCCAGAACCCATGTTGGCAAGGGCTATGGAATTAACATCACCTATGCTCGTACTTTCTATCTTCACTTCATTCTTTCTGTAGTTGACTATCATGCTCTCCATCTTGTGACTATTCTTCCTAAACAACTCAACAGCCTTGAGGTATTGTAAAATAAAGCCATGCGCATCATTCTAGGTTGCCCAAAATCAACCAGAATTGTAAATATGAGGAAAAAGCTCGGGCTGCCCTCCCTATCTGAGAGGATAGTTCTGCTTATTATCCATGTTTTGTGTCAAAGTTTTGAAGAACAATGGTTCCCAAAATACAGGTCAAAGTGTTGCAGATCTCTTGAAATAATGTCCCAATCACCCCAGACGAACCAATTAATGCCATTCCTCCTTGGTTGTATATATCACACTAGAAACTATTTACACACAAATAGAGAGCATTAAATCAAGTGAATGTTATGCTTTTACTGATGGTTCTGTGCAGACAAACACAGGTAGAACAGGCTGTGCAATTGTAATAAGCAAAGGCTGAACAACTGGGCCAGCACAACACAAATGAACTAACTGGTATCTACACAAACTGAACTAACTGGAATCTACTTAGCTACAGACTACCTTAAAGAAAATGGAGGTGGGGTGATATTCTGTGACTCTCAAAGCGCTTTAAAATCAATAAACAGTCCGTCAGGTTATATGTATAAAGTTGTATGTGATATTAAAAGAAATGTGATAACTGCCAATGAGAACAACTCTCGTATCGAATTTGTGTGGATTCCGTCCCATGTTGGAATTAGGTATCATGACCGTGCTGATTGACTGGCCAATGAGGCAAGTAAGAAAGAAAATGTTGACCGTGACCTTGGCCTGTCCAATGCTGTAATTAAAAACACTCAAGTCAGAATCATGAACTCTGTTCTAGAAGAACTGAGAAATGCAGAGAGACTTGGCAGTTGTAGCATTAATACATATTACAAATTTTGTGACGAGAGGTACCGGTATGGCCAGCATAAGGACAGAACCAGACAATGTGATGTTGTCGTGGCCAGAAATAGGCTAGGATACAGACACATCTGGCAAGTTAGTAACGCTGTACCCATACCGGAACACTCAGCATGTAAACTTTGTGTGTAAACCTTTAAAGCATACACTTGAACACTGCATTATTGAATGTGACACTGTCAAAGACTTCAGGCCACCTGGCTTATTGTATCATGGACTTTGTAATTACCACATTGAATCAGGGGTGCTTGAGGACATTCTTGCTGTTTATCCCAAATTTGCTAGCCCACACTGATTAGTCTTCAATTCGAATATGACGTCCAATGTATGTGAACTATTGTCTTGCATGGCAGTGAACACTGACATCACCCACATGACTCTGGCCTATATATATTGCTAATGAATATGATGTATTTCTTTGTCTATGAACCTCTGTCCTGCATGACAGTGAGCAGTGATACCACCCTCAGTGTCAACACCTGCTGAATTACTCAGAATTGGCAAACTGTACTCCAAACTTTATCAATAAATTTGTTAAACTAAAAAATAAATTATGCAAGAAACTGTCACATGAGAAAGAGAGAGAGAGAGAGAGAGAGGTGGTGATGACCTGGGGGCGTCTTACTTCAGAAGGTCTAGGGATGTCCATTGTGATCGCCTCCATGATGGTATTCCCTTCCGTCTATGCCGCCTACCAAATCCCTGTGTCGTCTGCATCATCATTATCATTATCATCATCATCATCATCATTATGTTATTATTATTATTATGTGAAGTGTGCAAACTCGTGAACCCCAAGTAGTAGACCTACAGGTCGTAGGTAGTAGGCAGCTACCAAGCACGGAGGAACTACCGCCTGGGAAGATATTGTAAGCATAATGTGTTGTCTAATGGTAGACCCTGCTGCCACATGGTATCACGAAAAGTGTGACCAGTTGCTGATCTGACTTTCTGCCTCATTTACATACAATTGCAGGGTCTCTATTATTTCACTTACTTGGACAACACAACATATATAATGTATATATTTTCTCACTCTTGATATATTTTTTCAATTTTGTATTTATTTATGGTTATTATTTTTAATATTTCTATTATTTTATTTGTATTAATTTCTATTAATTTTATTAATTGTTGTAATAATAATAATAATAATAATAATAATAATAAGAATAAGAATCATAATAGATGTTATTATTATTATTATTGTAATAATTATTATTTATTTTTATATTTTCGCCCCACAGGCCCTGATGTGGGTCATTACCTGTGCCCGGGTGGGCTAATGCCCGTAAAAAAAAAATGCTTCTGATTCATGAGTTTGGATCTCGGGGTTCGTAGTTCAGGAGGCGAGGCAACATGACTTCTGACCGAGAGACTGATATTGAATTGATATTGAAATAGTTTATTTAGCAAGAAAAATACAGATACAGAGTGGATAATAATAGTGACATGGATGAGTCAATTGAGAGCCTGAGTTTTTTTAGTGGCACCTGATATAATATACTGGACATTTATCTGAAGGAATGATTTTATAACATTTAGTATCATTTGTATTCGTAGCAGACTTAATATGGTGTGATTAAATACGTATGCGAATGGTATCACGATTGTTACTGTAGGTGTCATTAGTACTTAGAGAAAACATTTTAAGTGCCTTCGTCACGTTATAACAAGGTTTTTATGAAGCCGTCAACAGTGTCGCCCTTGGACAGGTAAAACACAGCCTCCATGTCCATATGCCTGACGGTGCCATGTTTCTTAGTATTCTCCCCGTACTTTTTCATGTGGGCGGTAAAAATACCGTAGGTAAAGAGGCCATCCTTATGTACCTTCCAGATAAGCTCGTATAAAATGACTTTACTCAGGCCTTGACCACGGTACTCTGGCAAGACGAAAATGTTGCCCAACATCCCGTTGTTGTACAGATGGATCCAACCCACCAGCTGGTCCTTGGAGGTGGGGTCAC
This sequence comes from Homarus gammarus, assembly GCA_958450375.1. NCBI lineage: Eukaryota > Metazoa > Arthropoda > Malacostraca > Decapoda > Nephropidae > Homarus > Homarus gammarus. The sequence goes on from CAUDMG010000519.1 coordinate 28,240, forward strand.
CATCTCCCCTTTTGCGAAGAGCCAACGACGGGACGCTCCGGAGTAAAGTCTCGAGGCCGCTACAAGTTTCAGTCCACTGATACATCCAGAAGGGCATCACCAAGGCAACCTCCTCAGGCCGGAGACTGTCCAGGTAGAATCCTTCAGGAGGGCTGCACGTGCATAGAAAAAGAGGAAATAAATATTTTTTGAAAGGAAGCAACAAGAATACTGTACAATAAAACGAACGATAAATACATTAGTAATGGAAAACAATATATTTATAAATAATATTTAAGTTTTGATGTAAATTCACTTTTCAATAGAGTACCAGTGAAAGGCCTACTTTCATTTCTTAAAGATAAATTACAACCGTTAGATATGATACTTTTCTCAAATTGATAGAGTTATGCGTTAATGACTGTAATCGATCACTGGAGCGATTTTGGTTTGTGCAGGACAATAAGACCCTTGTCGTTGACCCGATGAGTATAATTCGGTCAAAACCTGTTGAATACAGTTCACATATAACAACTGCTGGTACATCAGGACACAGTTTGAATGATACGATCAATAAACAGTTAATAATTACACTTATTAAAGTTATTTAGAGTTCTCAGAGGATTCAACAGTTCACAATCACACACACGTTTTGGGGTCTAGGGTTAGACCAACGAGAGCAAATCTAATGTCCTGCAGGAAGATGTTGGCTGACGAGAATCAAGATGTACAGTAGAAGGCGATAGTCTGTCCCTCAGGCTGTCACGTAGCTGCTACCAGCTTCATCTCGCTATTCTGAGGTGTAAACAGTTTCTTCACTTAACATGTGACCGGTGCCCACAATTTGTGCGTGGCAATATCCCGGGCCGGTGAAAGTTGTTTGGACTTACTTCCTAGCCCCCATTAGTCCCTGTTCACCTAGCAGTAAACTAGGTACCTGTTGTAAGTCGAAAGTTGCGAATTCGTATTAAGGGAAAGTTGTTGGAGCTTCCAATAACTTCATGACATAAACCACTGACTCTTCAGGCTTCTACGCCCGTAACTCGTGAGACATAAAGGCAAGCATAAACTTAGCATGCTTCCCTGTTGGGCGCTGTAAACGCTTCTGTGCTTCACCTTACACAAGGATGTAGGGGAGTGCCCAATAAAAAAAAATAAAATAAAAAATAAATAAATAAATAACACTGACAATGTGTTTAGGTCAAATGGGAAGTTTTACAGGCAAATATTTGGCATGAGCATGGGTAATTGTCTTTCTGCTCCTTTAGCGTGTATTTATATGGAGTTTTTTGAGGCTAGATTACTACCCAATATAGGGGACTTTATTCCTCCATGGTATAGATATGTAGATGATGTTCTTTGTCTTTGGCCTAGAAACAGTGACCCAATGGAAGTTTTAGACAAGCTTAATGATCTTGTTCATAGTATTACATTCAAAATTGAAAGAGAAATAAATGGATCCCTTCCATTTCTTGATATGCTTATCATTAGAAATGGTCATAACTATAAATTTAAGGTGTACAGAAAGCCTACACAGGTAGACAGTTTCATACATTCTTTATCGAGTCACCTGGAATCTACCAAAATGTCAGTATTTTCTGCTATGTTTTTGAGACGTTTGCATATTTGTGACCCAGAATTTATTGATGAAGAACTGAAACACATTCAGTCCATTGCACAAAAACTTGGGCTAAAAAATCCTTTCAATCTACTCAAACCAGGTGCTTCATTGTTTCCCCTTTCCCTGTATGATTTTATCAAGATTTATCTTATCCACTGTGTATATATATATATATATATATATATATATATATATATATATATATATATATATATATATATATATATATATATATATATATATATATATATATGTATATCTTGATAAAATCACACGGGAAAAGGGAAAGAACGGAGCAAGTAAATCACTGTAGGAGCGCGTGATCCAGGTATATATATATATATATATATATATATATATATATATATATATATATATATGCTGATAACCACAAGGAAAGAAGAAAACACGAAGTTCCCAAGCGCTGAAGATGTGAATTACACGAAAGCGCTTGGGAACTTCGTGTTTTCTTCTTTCCTTGTGGTTATCAGCATATACCTAGATCACGCGCACCTACAGTGATTTACTTGCATATATATATATATATATATATATATATATATATATATATATATATATATATATATATAATATATATATATATATATATATATATATATATATATATATATATGCTGATAACCACCAGGAAAGAAGAAAACACGAAGTTCCCAAGCGCGTGATCTAGGTGTATATGTAATATTCAGAAATTTCAGAGTAATTTCAAATGCCCCGCCATTAGCGATACTGAGCGTTCAAGGTCATCTGAGGGGAGAGAGGGCTTCCTGCTCATAGCGAGAGATGGTGGAACTAGGCCTATATGATATTAAATGTAATTTACAGAATTGATAATGATGCGATTCATGAAGTAAGGGACTATTATTGAATTTGAAATTATTATAGATCGTTTAGCAGTCTGAATAATGTTACGGGTGTCCCAAGGTGTTATTAGTTAGGCGGAAAATATGTCACGTAGACCTAAGCTAACGCCTTGAGAGGACGCGACGCGGCCTCTCTCTCAGTCGGGGGAAGCATTCACACAGACAAGACGTCCCTGCGCGTCTGTCACAGAAATAGTCACGTGGCCTAGTCACCTGTGCTGCGCGATGGCAGTATAACAAGTAAGTCTCATTCAATCTCAGACAGGGTTTAGATAGGGCAGTGGTAAAGTTAACTAGAGCTAACAGTGAGTTCATTTCAGGGTTTCCGTCAGAACCCACTTGACTGGAGTTGACCGGAGTTGACTGCGAGAGATTGACTGCCGTTTGAGACTGCCGTTGATGATGGAGGGTGGCGATTGTCGCCATTGGACCGATCAGTGTAGGCCTGTCACTGTTTAGCGGGGTAGCAAAGGATATCTTGAGTGAACGAGTGCTCCCGACAACTAAAACGACACGGGACCAGCATCAGCCGTGGGTGATCAGTTCTTACCACTCCAGCGCACAACCCCACATGTCCCGAGCAGCTTGTGAAACCCTCTTGCTAACGGGAAGCTAAAGTTTCTCTCAACTGTACAAGGTCTGATTGGCTCACTCCCTTCCGCTTTATGGACGCACTGGGAGTACACTGAGGCTATCTGAGTAAACTAATGGTCACACACTGAGACCGTGAGTCTAGGTCTCTAGGAGATACCTAGAGGAACATTTTCCCCCCCTTATTACGGGTGTAGTTAACACCATTCCTCAGACTGATATTATCTTGACGTGTGTAGTTTAATAGTTTCTAAATAATTTTGAAAATATTGTTTTGAATGTTTGTGCCATCAAGTGGAACCAGAGTGATACTGTGATTTGATTCTTTTAATGCCTCTAATTGTTCTTCATAATTTCTATATCATGTATAACTATTATTCCCCAGAGTAGTGTTTTAAGTTTAAGTTAAGAGGTGCGCATATTGGTGTACCATTATTTGATTGTGTTTGTAGTGTTGGAGGGAATATAAGTGTCTAAATTTAACAGTGTGTCTCATTCATCCCAGTCACAGACGCTATCCTTCCACGGGTCACGGACAATTTATTTTGTTTAGTAGATTTAAGTGTTCTTGTGCTGGTTCGGGATTTTTCTCAAAGGGGCGCTTCCACTGCCATTACCATCTATTAATTTTAAATAAACCCCAAGTCAAGTGAGAAATTAAAGTCCAGTAAATTCCGACCGGTTACAAAATGGTAGCAGAGCGTAGTTTTTAATGTCGTGACTGATAGTACTGTGGTTGGGATAATGAACGCCATCATGTGTTGGTTAGTAATGGTAGGGATTGAACTCGCACTGATGCTCATCCTTGTGCCCGGACTGAGTTGGTTAGGCTTGACAGTAGAGATGTGTATGAGGAGGAAGAGAGACGACCGCGGGACCTTGGTACAGCTGAGAGAGGAGTTCCGAGACCTAAAGAGGGATTATCAAGCACAGGTAAACAGGTTCAAGTGGGAGTCTCAGGCACACATTCAACGGTTCAGGGAGGAAACAAGGGGTGAATGTCAGGCACACGTTCAGCAGTCAAGGAAGTGTGAGGTCCAAGTGGGAAATATAGGGGTATGTAAGTAGTTCAGAGAGGTTGATCGAGCCCTCCAGCTGAGAGACAAGACGAAGCCGACCGATTACAGTTTAGGGTGCATGGTAATGAGAAAAGGCAGGTTGTCGAGGGTGAGTTGGAGGAGTCGTGAGTAGGGCACAGGGGATGGGAGAGATGGTTAGGTCAGAGATGTGCGTTGAGTAGTGGTTGCTGTCATGAGCGGGATTGAGTTGCGGTTGTAATGTCCAGGGCCTCACTAATATGGACTGGTACATTGTCAGAGGGTTGGTCTGCCGGCATGAGGTTCGGAGACGTGGACTGAGTATTTTTTTGACACTGGTTCCTCTTAGCTCAAGGGCCAGGCAAAAGGAGAGCATGTTTGTTTTGGACTGAGTATTGTTTTGACACTGGTTCCTCTTAGCTCAAGGGCCAGGCAAAAGGAGAGCATGTTTGTTTGGGACTGAGTATTGTTTTGACACTGGTTCCTCTTAGTTCAAGGGCCAGGCAAAAGGAGAGCATGTTTGTTTGGGACTGAGTATTGTTTTGACACTGGTTCCTCTTAGTTCAAGGGCCAGGCAAAAGGAGAGCATGTTTGTTTTGGACTGTGTATTGTTTTGACACTGGTTCCTCTTAGTTCATGGGCCAGGCAAAAGGAGAGCATGTTTGTTTTGGACTAAGTATTGTTTTGACACTGGTTCCTCTTAGTTCAAGGGCCAGGCCAAAGGAGAGCTTGTTTGTTTGGGACTGAGTATTAATTTTGACATTGGTTCTCTAGTTAAGGGCCAGGCAAAAGGGGAGCGTGATGTTCTGGTTGGTTATGAGTTGGGCTAGGAAGAAATGGGGAAGAAATGGAGTTGCTAGCTGCGAGTGGAATAGTACAGAGTTGAAGGTGGGTTCTAAGTTGTTCTCTCAGCGCATGAGGGCAGTGCTGTTTTTCTTTTAGGGGGTCGAGTGTTAGCGGGAGAGAACAGGAGAGAAGAGAAGACGGGAATGCTGCGTTTAGCAAAAGGGGTAAGATGCAGTTTCTTAGAACAAAATTTTAGGGGGGTCGTATGTATGTTCTCTCAGCACATGAGGGCAGTGCTGTTTTCTTTTAGAGGGGTCGAGTGTTAGCGGGAGAGAAACGGAGAGAAGAGAAGGCGGGAATGCTGCGTTTAGCAAAAGGGGTAAGATGCAGTTTCTTAGAACAAATTTTTAGGGGGGTCGTATGTATGTTTTTCTCAGCATATGAGGACAGTGCTGTCTTTTTTTAGGGGGGTCGATTGTAATATTCAGAAATTTCGGAGTAATTTCGAATGCCCCGCCATTGGCAACACTGAGCGTTCAAGGTCATCTGAGGGGAGAGAGCGCTTCCTGTTCATAGCGAGAGATGGTGGAACTAGGCCTATATGATATTAAATGTAATTTCCGAATTAATAATGATGCGATTCATGAAGTAAGGGACTATTATTGAATTTGAAATTATTATAGATCGTTTAGCAGTCTGAATAATGTTACGGGTGTCCCAAGGAGTTATTAGTTAGGCGGAAAATATGTCACGTAGACCTAAGCTAACGCCTTGAGAGGACGCGACGCGGCCTCTCTCTCAGTCGCGGGAAGCATTCACACAGACAAGATGTCCCTGCGCGTCTGTCACAGAAATAGTCACGTGGCCTAGTCACCTGTGCTGCGCGATGGCAGTATAACAAGTAAGTCTCATTCAATCTCAGACAGGGTTTAGATAGGGCAGTGGTAAAGTTAACTAGAGCTAACAGTGAGTTCATTTCAGGGTTTCCGTCAGAACCCACTTGACTGGAGTTGACCGGAGTTGACTGCGAGAGATTGACTGCTGTTTGAGACTGCCGTTGATGATGGAGGGTGGCGATTGTCGCCATTGGACCGATCAGTGTAGGCCTGTCACTGTTTAGCGGGGTAGCAAAGGATCTCTTGAGTGAACGAGTGCTCCCGACAACTAAAACGACACGGGACCAGCATCAGCCGTGGGTGATCAGTTCTTACCACTCCGGCGCACAACCCCACATGTCCCGAGCAGCTAGTGAAACCCTCTTGCTAACGGGAAGCTAAAGTTTCTCTCAACTGTACAAGGTCTGATTGGCTCACTCCCTTCCGCTTTATGGACGCACTGGGAGTACACTGAGGCTATCTGAGTAAACTAATGGTCACACACTGAGACCGTGAGTCTAGGTCTCTAGGAGATACCTAGAGGAACATTTTCCCTCCCTTATTACGGGTGTAGTTAACACCATTCCTCAGACTGATATTATCTTGACGTGTGTAGTTTAATAGTTTCTAAATAATTTTGAAAATATTGTTTTGAATGTTTGTGCCATCAAGTGGAACCAGAGTGATACTGTGATTTGATTCTTTTAATGCCTCTAATTGTTCTTCATAATTCTGATCTCAGGTATAACCTTGTTCCCCAGAGTAGTGGTTAGGTTAGGTTTGAAAGTGTGCATCTGTTGGGGTGCTATAATTTTGTTGAGTGCCCTTAAGGCCTATTCATTGTAGAGTATTTAGTTTCTTAAATTTTATTACCATTTCCTCAGTGACTGATATTATTTTGGTGAAAGCCCCTAAGGCCTATTCATTGTAGAGTATTTAATTTCTTATTTTTATTACCATTTCCTCAGTGACTGATATTATTTTGTGAGAGACCTTAAGGCCTGTTCATTGTACAAGCAACATTTCTTAATACTCCAAATTTATTGTTGCCTGAGTTTCTAATAATTTCTATATCATGTATAACTATTATTCCCCAGAGTAGTGTTTTAAGTTTAAGTTAAGAGGTGCGCATATTGGTGTACCATTATTTGATTGTGTTTGTAGTGTTGGAGGGAATATAAGTGTCTAAACTTAACAGTGTGTCTCATTCATCCCAGTCACAGACGCTATCCTTCCACGGGTCACGGACAATTTATTTTGTTTAGTAGATTTAAGTGTTCTTGTGCTGGTTCGGGATTTTTCTCAAAGGGGCGCTTCCACTGCCATTACCATCTATTAATTTTAAATAAACCCCAAGTCAAGTGAGAAATTAAAGTCCAGTAAATTCCGACCGGTTACATATATATATATATATATCAGGGGCGACTCCAGGTCATATGCATCACTCGGGCTCATCACAGATTTCGCATAAGATACATGTATAAATGAAGCTAAGAGACGTAATACACACCACAAATTTATATAGGCACTGATAATTTTACAATAAGACAAAAAAAGCCGGTTTTTTCTAAAAACCAGTTTTTGTGATATGGTCAGGAACGCGACGTCAGCCAATGTTACCTAGGTATGCTAAATCCTAGCCAATTCGCCAGGCTACATACAGGCAATTAAAACATCTAATAATTACTTGATAAGTAATATTAGGAGGACACGTCGCTACCTGGCATTTAATTGCAATTTGAAATTACCGCCTCTAGCCTCATGCAATAAGACAAAAAAATATAGTTTTGATGCAAAAATTACTCACTTTATTTAAACATGAAGTCCAGTCGTCTTGTTTTTGATGGCGAACTCGTGTAAAATCCTGTCGTGCAGCTCCTTCTTGTTGTCCAAGTCGTTCAAGAGGCTTTTCTCGATGGAAATGCGAGCCAGTGAAGATAGCCGTTCTTGGGCCATTGTGCTTCTCAGATATGAGCGGATTCTATCTAACGTTGAGAAACTTCTCTCATTAGCGACTGATGTTACGGGGATGGTTAGCAGCAGCTGAATTAGTTTAATGGATTCCGGCATAGCGGAAGTCAACTCCAATTTATAGAGTAATTCTAAAATGGAGTTGATTGACTTGCACTTTTTGAAGTCACTGTCAATATACATATATTTTAGCTCGTTCACTAAGCTCTTGCAGTCAAAAATACAGGGGTATTTGTTTTGTAGAGAGTCCATATGTTGCATGGGAAATGAGTTAGCAAGCTCTTCAAACTTATTAACGTCTAGTAATTCAAAAAATGCATACTCCTGAATGCCAGCAAATCGCTCTCGCAAGGACATTAGAATGTTATCAATTATTTCAAAATACGTCGTTTTGTAATTAACTTGTGCACCCCTGACTCTTTTTCTGGGAGGAGGCTCGGACTCATCTGCCTGTTCAATGACAGCAGCTGTATCTTGCAGGATGTTTTCGTAATGTTCGTCGTTACGATAACCTTCAACACAATGAATGAAGTCATTTATTTTATTCTGACCCCGCTTTATGTCAAGTTGCTTACACTGTAGGACATCAAACAGTTTTCCAGCCTGTGAAAGTATGTTATGAAAGCAATTGAAGAAGAACATGAATGTGAAATCATTCAACTTTGCCAATAGATTGTCTGTTTGACAAAGTGTATCTTCATCCCACTTTTCACTAGTGTCTAGAATACTTGTGAAGGCACTTTTTAGGTTTCCATGCATCAGTTTTATGGATGACACGGTTCTCGATCTATAGCACCATCTTGTTTCGCACAGTGATGGAATATTGACATTAAACTGTCTGAAAACGCTTTTCCGTTTGGTACTGGAAGACGTAAATTTACTAAAAGCGCGTAAATGAGAAAAAAACATTTTTACTCTACTCAACTTCTCGGCACTTTTACTCAAGACTAAGTTAAGTTTATGCGCATAGCAGTGAATGAAGTGCGCGTGTTTAAATCCTTTATCCTTTAGCTTGCTCTGCACTCCGTTTCGTGTTCCTGCCATTACAGCTGCTCTGTCGTAAGTTTGGCTCACTAATTTATTTTTAGCGTCACTGAAGGAGTTCAACGCAGATGCGATCACATCAACCAGTCTTGTAGCACTTTTATCATCACTGACTTCATAGAATCCAAGAAATCGTTCACATATTTTGTCTTCATACACATATCTTATTATAATTGACAGTTGGGCATGCATCGCACAGTCTGTCGTCTCGTCAGCTTGTACAGACATAAACGGAGCTTTATCAACTTCGCTTCTAATTTCATCAGCTATTACATTCCCAATCGCTTGTATTAGATCATTTTGTATTGTGCTTGAGACTCCTGAAAACTGTTTCGACCCCTCTTTAGTAGAAAGTCTAGAAGCAAACACGCTGTCGATTTCAGCAAAGCACTGCAATAGTTCACGGTAATTTCCTCTATTTAGGCTGTCACTTCCTTCATCATGTCCACGCAAAGGCAACTCTTGTTTACTCAGGTATAACACTGCATTTGTTAACTGTTTTAAATATTGTCTATTTTCTTCAACTGCTTTGTTATGCCGTTCTTTCTCCAGTTTAGCAGACTCACTAATAGCTGTCACAATATCATACTGTCCGAAAGTTTTCAAGCTTTTATAATTACTTAAATGACTCAGTGATTTACTGTGATGCTTACAGTCGCTCAAGACATTTTTATAATTATTATAACCTCCATCTGTCCACGACTGCTTAGCTTTTGGTTTAAACAACAAACACGGCCAGCAGTAGAGTTTCTCTGTGACGCTACTTGCACAAATCCAATCAATCTGTTCATACCATTTTATCTGGAATGTTCTACTTCCAACTTTAGTTTTCAATGCAGGAGTCGGCCTGCCTGTACGAAGAATTTCTCGTTTTTCAGCAATATTTCTTGCACCAAATGGCTTATTTTTTATATCTAGCACTATGTCTTTCTCCATTTCTATGTTATGGGTAGAAATAAAAATAAAACAACTGATCTTTACACACAAAGAACAGAAGCACAGCAAACAATCAAAGAACAACAGTGTACCCTGTTGCAAACGTCAGCGAACTGACAGATGCCGTGGCCGGTAAGAGAAGCGTGCGAAGAGGTGCCAGTTAATCTTTTACTCCTACCAGGCTATTTCCAGTTAGCCCTAGTTACTGGACATTTTTTCGTTCCTGTAAGAATATTGTAGAACGGAAACATTTCATAGATTGGAATTTAAATCCTAAGCTCTATAGAAAGCTATTGTTAAAAAAAAGCTTGGATTTGAATTACTTCTAATTTTCACGATTAGGGACAACAGCTGGGGCTTTAACTTATAAGCCTGAGTCAGGCATGAGTGAACGATGTCAAGAGACTATCTGCCACGAACGATATTTTTTGACACTGGTGAGCTATAGGACGACCGCCAGACACTGAACGGTGATATATGAACTGCGACCAGGCTCCCTGTAATCAGCCAGTGTTGGCAGATTACATAGAAAGCAGATACTCGTTCATTTGACCAAATCTAGGACTCGGGCTAAGCCCGAGGAGCCCGAGTGCCGGAGTCGCCACTGATATATATATATAATTTTTTTTAGCAAGGATTAAGTCACTTATTGGATATGCGGCTTTTGTGGAGCGTTGACCTCGTACATAGATGAATCATCGACCGTATGAGCCTCTATGTTTCCGTCGCCGACCAGCTGGTTATTCCCTATACTCTTCACCTGTAAAGTATATACAGTATAGTGTGTGTGTGTGTATGAATGGGCTTGGTAGAGACAGCTAACAGAACGGGCTTTTTACCATGCTGTACAGCAGAGTGACTGTGGAGTAGTGAAGACTACAGGTGACTTACCTTGCTGGAGATGGTCTTGGAACTTGTACTGAAGAACACAGGTTTCCTCCAGTCGATGCCAGGCAACGATCCGATCATCTGCGCCACCTCCTCCTCGTCTTCCTCCTCCGGGTTCCAGAACACTGACAAACTCTGCACCTTTTTCTGATCACCACAATACCAAATGTCTGAGAACAACACATACTCCCATGATCCTATGGAACAAAGTTTCATGTACAAATTATGCAAACTGGTATGGAAATACAAGAGCGGCTACACACGACTTAAGTACAGTACAGACTAAAATATTATACATACAAGATAAGTGGAGGGGAGAGGTACAGTAAATTACAGAGGTTATGGACTGTTCAGTATGAAAGCATTTCCAAGAATCATTCTCTTGCATTAAAATATATTTACATAATCAAGACATATATTCATGCAGATGGATACACAATAAGAGGGCAACATATCCACACCAGACTTACCGTAGTGAAGGCTGGGGTAGCCACCACCAGACTGCCACTGTGTTTTGGGACAAACAACTTTATTCCTAATTTCTCCATTAGTCCATAACGTATTCCTGTCTCGACCGTCCCGTGCAGCTGCCGGGGTTGAAGAATAAAACATAAAATCGACATAAAAGTGTGTCTAGGCACCTACTTTTAATTGTTGTCTTGGTCATCACAACACAAGACACTTCCACAATCAGTAGTTGTGTATTTACCGGGATTTGGTCTCCTCTGATGTTTTCCCCAGACATTAAGGTGAATGGTGTGGTAAGAGTCGCAACCACAATGAGTGGTATAGGAGTGATGGTGCTCCCCCAAACGCTACTTATGACAGAGTCTTCACCGTCAACACCTTCTCCCGTTTTCTAGATTGAAATCTTCTCCATTTTTCCCCACAGAAGATCTATTAAAGTTTCAGTACATTTGACCAACTACTGGTCCATCGTTTGTTCTCTTGACCGAATGTCTATTTTATAAATAATTAATTTCTGACTTTCACAAAGTATAAATGTTGTCCCCGGGCTTTGTCAGTTTGGCACCTCGGGTTTAATGTGTTTTGTATCAGTTTAGGTTAGGTCAGGTCAGGTCTAGACGGTAAAGTTAGATTTGGTTGGTTCGTGCCATCACATTTTTATCAATGGTTTAGCATCATAGGCTGTGTAATGTTTGTGGTAATTTTAGAACATGGTAAGAGGCGATAACTCACAATGGCAGAGTTGGGCAGATGGGCTGCTAGTCTCTCCTTCAGCGCCAGCAACTCCTTCCCGTGCACACACCTGAGGAAGCGGCCAGCCATCACCTGTGGGGGTCACACACACAATAACAAATGTTTATACCATCTAGTTGTGTCAAACAGAACATTACAAACTGTAATCAAGAAAAAAACTTGATGAATTTGAAGCCAGTAGACAAGTACAAACAGGTACTAGTCAATCCATTGTTTACCATGATGAGATGTATCAAGTGAAACATGTATATGGAGCAAGTAACAAGATGACTAGATTACAAGATGTTGTAACCGCTAGACTAAGCTTAGAATATAAGTACCTTTGGCAGTATGCCCCTCAGGCATATGTGAACAAAATTATGTATATATATATATATATATATATATATATATATATATATATATATATATATATATATATATATATATATATATATATATATATATAAATATATATATATATATATATGTTAGCGGGAGAGAAAAGGAGAGAAGAGAAGACGGGAATGCTGCGTTTAGCAAAAGGGGTAAGATGCAGTTTCTTAGAACAAATTTTTAGGGGGGTCGTATATATGTTTTTCTCAGCACATGAGGACAGTGCTGTCTTTTTTTAGGGGGGTCGATTGTAATATTCAGAAATTTCAGAGTAATTTCGAATGCCCCGCCATTGGCAACACTGAGCGTTCAAGGTCATGGGAGGGGAGAGAGCGCTTCCTGCTCATAGCGAGAGATGGTGGAACTAGGCCTATATGATATTAAATGTAATTTACCGAATTAATAATGATGCGATTCATGAAGTAAGGGACTATTATTGAATTTGAAATTATTATAGATCGTTTAACAGTCTGAATAATGTTACCGGTGTCCGAAGGAGTTATTAGTTAGGCGGAAAATATGTCACGTAGACCTAAGCTAACGCCTTGAGAGGACGCAACGCTGCCTCTCTCTCAGTCGCGGGGAGCATTCACACAGACACTACGTCCCTGCGCGTCCGTCACAGAAATAGTCACGTGGCCTAGTCACCTGTGCTGCGCAATGGCAGTATAACAAGTAAGTCTCATTCAATCTCAGACAGGGTTTAGATAGGGCAGTGGTAAAGTTAACTAGAGCTAACAGTGAGTTCATTTCAGGGTTTCCGTCAGAACCCACTTGACTGGAGTTGACCGGAGTTGACTGCGAGAGATTGACTGCCGTTTGAGACTGCCGTTGATGATTGAGGGTGGCGATTGTCGCCATTGGACCGATCAGAGTAGGCCTGTCACTGTTTAGCGGGGTAGCAAAGGATCTCTTGAGTGAACGAGTGCTCCCGACAACTAAAACGACACGGGACCAGCATCAGCAGTGGGTGATCAGTTCTTACCACTCCGGTGCACATCACCACATGTCCCGAGCAGCTAGTGAAACCCTCTTGCTAACGGGAAGCTAATGTTTCTCTCAACTGTACAAGGTCTGATTGGCTCACTCCCTTCCGCTTTATGGACGCACTGGGAGTACACTGAGGCTATCTGAGTAAACTAATGGTCACACACTGAGACCGTGAGTCTAGGTCTCTAGGAGATACCTAGAGGAACATTTTCCCTCCCTTATTACGGGTGTAGTTAACACCATTCCTCAGACTGATATTTTCTTGACGTGTGTAGTTTAATAGTTTCTAAATAATTTTGAAAATATTGTTTTGAATGTTTGTGCCATTAAGGGGAACCAGAGTGATACTGTGATTTGATTCTTTTAATGCCTCTAATTGTTCTTCATAATTCTGATCTCAGGTATAACCTTGTTCCCCAGAGTAGTGGTTAGGTTAGGTTAGGAAGTGTGCATCTGTTGGGGTGATATAATTTTGTTGAGTGCCCTTAAGGCCTATTCATTGTAGAGTATTTAATTTCTTATTTTTTATTACCATTTCCTCAGTGACTGATATTATTTTGTTGGAAGCCCTTAAGGCCTATTCATTGTAGAGTAGTTAATTTCTTATTTTCTAATACCATTTCCTAAGTGACTGATATTATTTTGTGAAAGCCCTTGAGGCCTGTTCATGTGTGCAAGCAACATTTCTTAATACTTCAAATTTATTGTTGCCTGAGTTTCTAATAATTTCTATATCATGTATAACTTTTATTCCCCAGAGTAGTGTTTTAAGTTCAAGTTAAGAGGTGCGCATATTGGTGTACCATTATTTGATTGTGTTTGTAGTGTTGGAGGGAATATAAGTGTCTAAATTTTAGTGTGTCTCATTCATCCCAGTCACAGACGCTATCCTTCCACGGGTCACGGACAATTCATTTTGTTTAGTAGATTTAAGTGTTCTTGTGCTGGTTCGGGATTTTTCTCAAAGGGGCGCTTCCACTGCCATTACCATCTATTAATTTTTTACAAACCCCAAGTCAAGTGAGAAATTAAAGTCCAGTAAATTCCGACCGGTTATATATATATATATATATATATATATATATATATATATATATATATATATATATATATATATATATATATATATATATATATATATATAAAGTGTTTCCCTTTAGTGAGCAGGCTGACTCCCTCTATCTCTGGGCCCGGTCTGTGAGAAATACGTCATATACACAAAAGACTCGGGACAAACGCTTATCTCTTCCGCCACCCCTCCTCTATAATTTCGCATGAATTTATCACATTTTCATTAATTTCACTCTGACAAAAAATTCGCAAATATTTCACAAATTTCTAATAAACCCTTGAGGGCTCCATAATGTGACGAACTACAGGCTGAGGACCACTGGTGTTGGCAATGGCCGAACTTTATATCTTATCGCAATATAGCTAATATACCGAGGCTGTATCCACACTTGGCATTTAGCACCTGATGAAACTTTTATGTACCGACTTAAACAAACAATGTATTGGAAATACTCTGTTACATTTAGTGCTATAATAATCACGGTCACTGGGGTCTGATAAACACCCTTAGTGGCCTCTACTCTGTAGTCCTTTTTACGCTACCGCTCACAGGACCAGTATTTAGCGCACAATTCCACAGCTCACCGCAAACTGCTCCATTTTACCACACACTTGATGAGTCCATCACTTTTTTTTTGGGTGCTGGTTTCCATATGTATACTGTTTAATGACTTGTACAAGAGTCTTGAAGCAGATATATAAAGATGAGAGACCTGACCGCCGACCACAGAACAGGACATGATATAACTTTCATTTGATCAGCACCTTTTGTAGTTATATGTAATTATACACTGTACTGTACCTCGAAGAATGACTGAAGCTCAGTGTGTATGATTGTAAGAGGCGATGATAGAGAGACCGGGCCGTGTTTACTGCAACGCCTGATGTTGTGAACTGAGGTTGAGGACGGTGAAATTGAGGGCTCTTATCAGGGGGTCTTGGTTTTACCCACTATGCCACTACTAGAAAAGCTCTTCGGTTAACTTCATTATGTCGAATCACTTACCATTGTTAGAACACTGTGTTAACATTTGTAAATGGAATCGAATTTATAATATATTTTTTTTAAATATCCGAAAATATGTAAATGATGACGACTTTACGAAAATGTAAATCAAGTCAAACAATAAACATAAGTGTTAAATGAAGGCCTTTACTGTGTGTTATGTAGTAATCATGGTCTTATCCGAGCTGCATCCTGTAACAATTGATGGCCGCCATAATGGAAATACTGTAGCCTGTTGTAGAAACGGTTTGGATGAGAAGAGGTTTTTCACGTTGCCATATTTACATTTCCGTGTTGGTGAGAAAGATTGTTGTTGAGTCTACACTGATGTAATGCTTCTCATTATAGGGAGGTGCTTATTAGTCACGTTATGTCGTCCATGCGGGTAACGTGGTGTAATGATTCCTTATCAGACCACAGCTTACAGCCAAGAAAAACACAACACATATAACAGTAAGTACATCCTTGACCACCGAAGGGTCAAGACGTACCTGGCGCTCCTCTCGGAGCAGCCAGGTCGACTGTTAAGTTGGCCCATACCAACCCCCTCCCCTGAACCCTCCTCCCCACCAGAATATCAACAAGTTCTCGCCAGAAGTTACAATTTTATTTAGGAAAGGAACGGAACCAGTGTTAAATAGAGGTGAACAGTGCTTAAGTCAGTGAGAACAACTCAACAGTAACAGTCGTACCTATAACAAAACGAATCTTGTTAGAAGAATATTTATATATATATATAGGAAGAATATTTTGTAAGAGAGTAAAAGGGAGAGGAGATGTTTGGTAGCGTGGCCGTGATAGTTATTTACACTTATCGTATCTTATACGTCAATACACATCTATTGCGTCTTAAGGGCGACTTCTCAAACACGGCTTCGTTACAACTCTTTATTAGTTACGAACATGACATGGACACATTAATAACACCTTCTATTGAAGTTACTAGGACATTATATTTACGTTACTAGGACATCATATTACGTTACTAGACACTCCGATTCTCGGACACGAACATGAAATGAATACACTTCCCACGTAGGTAACTCATCCCATGGAAAGCTCTGACAAAAACTCATGTGACCTGGGGAAGGCCTAGCAGGGAGACTTCTTAGCTGGAACACTGGTGTCGGGAGGGCGACTGCTTAGCTGGGACACTGGTGTCGGGAGGGCGACTGCTTAGCTGGACACTGGTGTCGGGAGGGCGACTGCTTAGCTGGGACACCAGAGGGAAGTCGGGGAGGGAAGTCCTTCATGATTCTCCTCCCGTGAGCGGGACTCGGCTGTGGTGGACCTCCTCCTCCGATCCCTGTGTGTCTCTCTGTCTGACTCTGTCTGCGAATGTCTTCGAGGGAGGATTAGGACGTCCTATATATTGGGAGGCGAGCCGTCAGGTTGACCTGATCGGGGGGGCGGCGGCGAAGGGTCTCCTTACATTTGACCTGGCCAATGTGAGGTCAGGTCTGGACTTTTTCAGAGACTATAAGTTGTATCTTCTGGAGAAGTCATCAGGTGGGGCAGTGTCATGAGAGGCCCTGGTTGATTTGTGGCCCCTTGAGTTGGGCTCGAGAGTTACATTTGACCTGGCTAATGTGAGGTCAGGTCTGGACTTCTTTCTGCGGTGTAGGATATTGTGTATATTGGGAGAGAGTCGGCTGGTGCCTTCTTACATGTTTGTTGGCCGTGTGACATGGGAGGGGAGCCTCGCTGATTTATAATCCTTGGTCAACCGTGAGAGTTACCCTACACTTGACCTCCCTAATGTCGGGTCAAGTCTGGAGTTTCTGAGATGTAAGCTGTGGTCTGACAACCCATCACTACATACCCAAGTTAATCTTCACACAGTGAGGTCCCAGGTACCCAGTGATAACGGCCCGTGAGACCCAACATAAAACCAGCAATGTGTTAATCCGTCTACGATAGGAAGGCCTAAGACCAAACCTCACTCATATAACACCATCTGTGAGGGAATTACTACACTACATGTCCCTCATCACACCATCTGTGAGAGAATTACTACACCACGTCAAGTCCCTCATCATACCATCTGTGAGGGAATTACCACACCACGTGAGGTCCCTCATAACACCATCTGTGAGGGAATTAATACACCACGTCAGGCCCCTCATAACACCATCTGTGAGGTAATTACTACGCCACGTGAGGTCCCTCATAACACCATCTGAGGGAACTACTACACCACGTGAGTTTCTCCTAACACCATCTGGGAGGGAGTTACTACACTACGAGTTTGCTGTTCAACACCTATATTAATCTGTATGTTCACTGTATGTTCCTTTACCTTTCTCTAATGAAGGCTTTTGTTAAACCACCAATGTATGTAATAAGTCATTTATGTCCAATGTATATTTTCAGCCTTCCGGCTGCAGAATTTTTTCAATAAACCGTTTATTATTATTATTATTATTATTATAAGTAAATGCCCACGTGGTAACCCACATTGGTTAACACATCCTACAGTGACAGGAAGACCTGACCCGGGAGAGGTCACGGACAAGGTACCCGAGTTCAGTCGTGGTGTGACCACATTTGAGGACAGACGTGCTCTTCGGTGCTCTTGAGTTCCTGGAAAGGTCCCCTCCTTAGACCCGACTCCCCTCAGCTGGCAAGTTTTGCCAGCATGGGGAGTCAACGTAAGGGCAAGCGCCTTCGGAGAGGTAGCCCCTCTCTCAATAATCCAATCGCCAACTCGCCTGACCATACTGAATACAACTCCGAGGCCACGGACCTCAGCACCCTCCCCTCTGCCAACCAGCCAAGTAAGCTGAATCTACACTTTCCCAAGGGCCCATTGAAATCAGTCGAGGACCGACCGGTTTAATTGGATGATGAAGTACAGCAAAGAGCACGGCCACAACATTGAATTCCGGCAAGGTAAGAACCGGAACTTTATCAAGTGTCAGACTCTCGAAGTCTATGAAGCCCTTAGTACTGTCGGCTTCAACGGGGTGGTCATGGTGCCACCCCCAGCAGACGCTGAGGAATGTTGTCACATCCTAGTGAAACGTTTTCCCTTATACACTGACATTGAAGATGCGCGTGAATTCAATCCCAACATACTGAGTATACGTCGCCATTACCGGGGGAAAAATCCACAAGCCTCTGTTATTGTCAAGTGGAAGGGAAAGGAATGCCTAGCCACTGTGAAAGCCCTTCCAATCCTTCCACCATTATATGCAGAACCTTATCACCCTGAGCCTTCATTTTGTGTCTGCTGCTCTCATTGGGGGCACATTTTCACTGCCGACGGGATCACCCCAGATGTCGATTCTGTTCACGAAACCACAACTCCGCCGTCTGTGGCCAGAAAATAAAAGACCACATCAATAGAGGTGGCGTGGGCTATGTAATTGTTCCCAGGTGCTGTAATTGTGGCGGCCGCCACAATGCTGACTCGCGGCAGTGCCCCCGTCGCCCGTCTCTCCCAGGGGAGAGGCCTCCCCGAGGGCCGCGTCGACCACAACGCTCCCCCCAGTCTACTGGGACATCTGCCTCTGCCTGGCTTCACCAGGCTACACCACAACAACGGCACCTGCCGTTCCCTAACTCTACCACAACTGAGCCTCGTCCCTGTTTCTATCCTGACTCTGTCAAGCCTCGTGATCCCACCAGTGCCGCCCAACTCAGCCTCTACTCTCACGTTGTCCAGCCTCGTGCTCCCACCAGTGCCCCCCCCCCCCGCAACCCTCCCTTACCCCCACGCTGTTAAGCCTCGTGCTCCCACCAGTGCCCCCCCACAACCCCCCTCCAGTGACATGACACAGATTATGTCCCTCTTCCAAGAAATTGCCAGGCATGTTGAGCAACTCTTCTCTACGCTCTGTACCGCCATCTCCAACCTTCACCACCAACTCTTGCCCGAGGCTGCCACCCTGTCACTCTCCTCTTTTGGTTTGACACAAGCTGGTAGCCCCCCTTGCTCACTGCCTGTGCGTCCTGCTGCCTACGCGCCAAGCCCTGCCTTATCCTCACGTCACGTGGTGGCTCAACCCGTCTACCCACCGCAAGCCACGCCCGCTCCTGTGCTGTCTCCACCAGGGCTCCCTTCTGGACCTGACGACTCCACTCCCGGCCACCCAAGCTCCGCCGACATGCCTGCACCTAAGGCCCATCCGTCCACGTCAGGGGTACACATGTTCCCAACCGGCCAGCCTGAAATCAGTCTATTACACCACAATGGAAAGCAACGCTACAGGACTGCAGGTAATCAGCTGGAACATAAACGGCTTACAAAACAAGTTTGGTGCCCTCAAAACCTACGCCTACACTAAAAATATCGACGTGTGCCTCCAAGAAACGCGGTGTGCTGCTGGTACCCATGTGCTCAGTGGCTAAACACGTGTTGAGAGCCCATCCACCGCTGTTCTTCGCATCGATGGACTACCACGAGGTCATGCACGTGGACTGCGGATCTACGTCAAGAAGGATGTCCCCTACCAACCTCTCGACGTCCCCCTTGATGACGACACCACCGACATACACGCCATCACAATCACACTAAATGGTATGTCCCTCAATATTGTCAACGTCTATGTGCCTCCCTCCACCCCTACTGTACCTGTCCTACCACACCATATCACCTCCACCCCCACCCTCCTTGTGGGGGACCTCAATGCCCGACACCCCAGTCTCAGCTCCCAGGGGCCCCACTCAAACTCCCGGGGTAACTCCTGGCTCTCCTACCTACAAACCACTGATGACCCTGTACGTCTTCTCTGCCCTCCTTCACCCACCCACATCGGGGGAGGGAAACTTGACTACATCGCCCTCTACTCTGACCCTCACTGCCCACACTCCACCCGCATCCTCCACTCCCCCCACAGTGACCATTTCCCTATCCACACTACTCTCCAGTACGTGAGAATACCACCCCCTACCCAAGGGCCCTAGGCTCAGCCTACCCCCTGCCAACATACCTGCCTTCATCGCTACCATTGCTGAATGGTTTCAGGATTACACTGTCACCACCGCAGACCAACTCTACCTTGATCTGTCCAAACAATGCACTAACCTCCGCCCTGCCCCAAAACACCGCCGCCCTAACCGCCAGCCCAGGAGTCATTGGAATGTTAACCGTGACCCTTATGTTAAATCTATCCGAGTATGGCACCGACTAGCAGTCGACCAGTGGAGGAAATCTCCCAGCTCCCCTGACGCTCTACGCTTCCTGATGCGCACAAATAAAGAGCTCCAATCTGCCATCACTCTCGCACGAGAGAAGCAGTGGTTTGACTTTGCTTCTTCTATTGACCAGTCTACTTCTATAGGTGATATATGGCGCACCATTAACCGTGCCCGGGGCATCAACGCCAGACCCGCGCTCCACCCCAGACCAGCTGCCCGAGCCGAGGCGCTCTCCCAGACGTGGCAGGAGGCCGCCTCCATTGATGCACTACCACCCGCTGTACGAGACCTCACCCTCGCACTGCAACCACAACGCCGACAGCGCATTTCCGAGTACCAAGACCTATCTGCAGACACTGACGTGCCTTTCACACAGTGTGAACTACTAAATGCTGTTAAGCGTGGTCGGTCCACCGCCCCTGGCGATGACGGCGTCACATATGAAGTGCTAAATGCCCTTATTGCCACCCCTGGTAACCCCCTCCTCTGTCTATTTAACCTTTCTTATGATACTGGTCAGCTGCCTCACTTATGGAAGACTGCCACCACCATCCCAGTCCCTAAACCAGGCAGACAAGATGAATATCGTCCAATCTCCCTCATCTCCTGCTTCTCAAAGATGATGGAGCTCATGATACGCCACCGCCTCCACTGGGAAATTGAAGCCCACCTGCACCCTGACCTCTATGGTTTCCGCCCCGGAAAGAGTACTGCTCACTGCATCGCTCACTACATGGCGAACACCTCAGTCAAAACCTCCCTCTTCATCGACTTCGAGGGTGCTTTTAATAAAGCCAATAGTGAAGTGATCCTTGAGGGTCTCACTCGCATGGATGTGAAGGGCAAACTCCTCACGTGGATTGCTGACTACCTCTCCCGTCGACAGGCCCGTGTCCGGTTTCAGGGCCACTACTCTACGAGCAGGGACCTTGATCTTGGCACGCCTCAGGGAGGTGTACTCAGCCCTACACTCTTTAATGTACTCATGAACTCCATCTGCCGCCTCAACGTCATCTTTGCTGAGTGCCCTAGACGGTCACATCATAAGCTACGCTGATGATATCCTCCTCCAAATTACTACAGTGCAACATGAACAACCTATACTCTCCACGTTCGCCCGGACCTGTCAAACACTCGGGCTAGTCATCTCACACACTAAAACCAAGTTCATTTCACACTTCCGGCGTCAGACTCCGCTGACTCTGCAAGGACAAGACATCGATCAAGTAAGCACCTACAGGTACTTTGGTCTACCCGTGCGTGCCACTACCAGCGCCACCACCTCTGCTGTCGCCGCCCACGTCATCTCCCAGTGCCGCCAACGAACGAGGCCCCTCCAGTCCCTTACCCACGGCCTCAAAGGAGCCTCTGTCAGGGTCCTACACCTCATGTACATTGCTGTCGTCAGAGCTGTCATAGATTATGCCTCCCCTGTCCTTGTAGTTGCCTCCCAACGCGAGAAACAAAGCATAGAGAAAATCCAAAACAGAGCGATGAGACACATCCTCGGCTGCCCTATGACCACCAGAATAGAAGTCATGCAGCGTGAACTGACCCTGCTTCCAGTCTGCGATCGAATTACTGCTCTCAATGCCATCCTAGGTGTTAAACTCCTTCACAGTGAGAAACCGACTCCCCTGTCTCGCTCACTGAACTCACTCCTTGACTCCCTCCTGCGCCGGCCTGCCCCCACTACCTCTTTTCCCCTCTCTCAACACTGGCCCGTCCACACTGCTGCTGACATCCTGCGTTATCACCTCTATACCCCCTCGACCTCTCTCCCTCCCGAGTACACTCATCCACCTCTACCGCCGTGGACCTCCCCGTGTGTTGATGTTGTCGTCCACACCTTCCCTGGTCGTAAATCCACCCAACTGCGGTATATGCTCAAACTTAACTGCCTTGAGCAGATTGATGATGTCGCCTCTTCTCTTACGACCTCCCTCCCTCCTATCCTCGTCTACTGTGATGGGTCTGTCACCACGCTGGGCTGCGCTGGGGCAGCTGTATGGATTCCTGAGCGCCAGGCCCACAAGAAAATCAGGGTCCACGACTGGGCCTCCTCCACTGACACTGAGAGCATAGCCATCCTCGCGGGCATTCATGAGGGGGCGACCTATGCTCGCACTGAACGCCGGAACCTCCTGATAATCAGTGACAGCACTTCTGCGCTAGCGAGGCTCAAATTACCCTCCCCCTCCTCCCCTGCCGCCCAACACACCCTAGCCGCCGTCGCCAGGCTATAACAAACTGATGGCATCCGTGTCAAGTTTATTTGGATCCCGTCACATATAGGAATAACTGCCTGTGACACTGTGGATCGACTTGCCAAAGAAGCGACACAAGAAGAAGATATTGAAGCTACCCTCGCCCTCTCCCTGAATCATCTCAAATCTCGCATACACGCCACACAACGAGAAGCATTCGACGTAAAATGGACACACCTGAAACAATGGGGTAGCGTCACACTATGCCACTATGACGCTGTAACCTGTGACTCCAACCGCCACTACAAAGAGTATCAATCTCTGACTCGATCTCAACAGATTATATACCCTGTACATGAGACTGCACCTAGGGTACAGGTACCTATGGGAGTACATTGGCAACCCTGAGCCTGACCGCACTGTTTGTAAACTTTGTGGCCAACCCGACTCTCACACCCTCCTTCACTACATCCTCACTTGCCCTATGACCTTCTCCTACAGGTCCCCAGCAGTTACCAACACCTCTTCCCTCCCTGACCAGATATCCCTCCTCCTAGTCACTGGCCTGGCACTTGACATTATTAGGGACCTGCCATGCTTTGCTATAAACAGATGAAATGTACCGGGAATTCCCCCCCCCCCCCACACACTCATCATTCTGTCACTTCATGTAACTTGCTGACAAAACCCATGACCCTTCAGGCTTCCACGCCCTTAATGCATGAGTCATAAAGGCAAGCATGAACTCCGCATGCTTCCCAGTTGGGCACTGTAAACGCTTCCGCGCTTCACCTTGCACAGGATGTAAGGGGGTGCCCAATAAACTAGCCCCCTCCGGGCAATCTGTAAAAAAAAATCTGGTACCTGAGTTAACCCGGCATTTAGTGGGGCAGCTAAATGCAATTTTTGAAGAGAATCATGCAAATGGTGATAGAAGCACCAAATTTGGCATGGTAATTCTCTGATGGTTACTAGTCAAGTCTGCCTCATTGGCCATTTGAAAAGCTAAGATGGCAGCCTTTTTTTCAAGATGGCCGCCATATTGACCTTCAAAATTTGATTTTTCTTATAGAAATTGATGTAGTTGGTCAATCTGAGTGATCCTGGTGTCGATATGTATGTTTTCAAACATGCTCAGATGATTTTTTTATAGTTTTAAGTCCATTGTAACATTTTCATCCACTTAAAATAACACTTTTGGTAAAAAATATAGCAAAAAAAAATCTTACAAAAAAAAAGTACTCACTATTAGCACTGGTTCCTGTGATTTCTCCTGACAGTACCAATATA
Source organism: Homarus gammarus (assembly GCA_958450375.1). Classification (NCBI taxonomy): domain Eukaryota; kingdom Metazoa; phylum Arthropoda; class Malacostraca; order Decapoda; family Nephropidae; genus Homarus; species Homarus gammarus. The sequence goes on from CAUDMG010000519.1 coordinate 52,151, forward strand.
AACAAGAAGAGGATTTTACATATATAAGTAAGAAGCATAGAGAGTAGGAATGTAAAGATAGGAAACTTGGTAGCATGGCCAGGGTGTTATTTACATTGCGTCAATATGATTATCTTATCTCGTATTGCAACTATATCTTGCGCTAGTCAGGCCGCACCTCGATTATGCGGTTCAGTTCTGGTGCCCCTATTATAGAATGGATATCAATTCACTAGAGTCGGTGCAGCAAAGAATGACGAAAATGATTCCGGGACTTAGAAACCTTCCATATCAGGATAGGTTAAAGAAACTTAACTTGCATTCCCTAGAAAGACGAAGAGTGCGAGGAGATATGATAGAAGTATTTAAGTGGGTGAAAGGCATCAATAAAGGGGATATCGATAAAGTTCTTATAATATCTGAGCAGGATAGCACTCGAAGCAACGGATTTAAGTTGGATAAGTTTAGGTTTAGGAGGGAGATAGGAAGGAACTGGTTCACAAATAGGGTGGTGGACGAGTGGAACAAGCTTAGCAACTTTGTAGTAAGTGCTGGAACTCTGGAAAGTTTCAAAAGGAGGCTAGATAGATTCATGGATGATAGAGAGTGGTAGTAACTCTCGACAGGAGCTGCCATGCACAGGCCAACCGGCCTATTGCATACTCCTTATTTTCTTACGTTCTTATGTCAATACACATATCTATTCTTCTCAAGGGACAACTTGCTAAACACCTCTTTGATACAACTATGTATTAATTCACTCAATGACATGGACACGTTAATATCACTATTATATCGAGGTACTACACATTATGTTACGTTACTCGACACTGACTCTCGGACACACCTGAATGAATACACTTCCCACAGTAGGTAACTCACCCTAGGAATCGTTCTCACACTGACTCACGTGTACACCTGACGTAGGCCCAGTGGGTGCTTGGCTGGGCTGCCTCCTATGGGAGGCTTCTGCTTAGCTGGTGACGTCGGGGAGTCTCCCCCCCCCCCTCCCCCCGCCGACCGGGGGAGAGGACCAGCGTGACTCTGAGAATCTCCAGAGTAATGAGCATCTCCTCAGAATGTTCGAATGACAACCAGGATCAGGAAGAGAATCAGAATGGAATGGGGCTAGACGGGACTGTGGGGCCTTTATATGGGGTCAGCCCAGCCGGCTTTTGACCTCTAACCAATTATCACTAAACTGGTTAGATCTGTATAGCTGTGTGCAGGTGTGGTCCTGCCCAGGTGTCTTGGTTAGGTGAGGTTGTAGGTCACCCGGCTAACTCACGTCATTAGCGGGCGAGGTCAAGCCCCTAGGGTCGACCTGAGGTGTGTCAACTTGGAATGTTGGGGTACCACGAGGTCTCTAGCGTACTCGCTGTTATATGTGATGTAATTCTGGGCTGTAAGCTTTGGTCTGACAATCAATCATTACATTGTGCATTTACTTCTGTTCACATATGCAGCTGCAAAGTGCTGTGCAGGAAAGTCCAGACAGTATACAGTACACAGACAGAAAAGACTGCTGTACCAGATGAAGCCACTCCTGCTTCAACAAGGGAACCGGTCCAACCACTGTCTTGTAGTAGCGTTCCTAGTGATCTCAGTGCAGCCATCTCTATGCGAAGTCCCCCGAACATAATAACATACCTGTCTTCTCCATACTCAGGCCAATGCCGTTGGATTTGTTTTGCCAGGGCATATAGTGGCTGGTCAGCAACTATGACTGGGATCTGACCTGGGATCAGAAAAGCCACTGTATCACGAACCTTTTCCACGACATGCTTGATGGTTGTCACAGAGTGTGCCTGATCTCGAAGCAGGGGAAGCAGAGACGTAATGCTCACTTCAAATGGCTGACTCCTCTTTTGTGCTGCATGGTGAGCTGCCCACGTGATGCAGACTTCATCAGCCACATCCTCAGTGAGTAAGACCTCTTCCTGCAGGTGTGACTGTATTAATTCAGGCTCTGGCAATGACTGAGGTGCTACCAAGGGACGATTGGGATTTTTCATAATATAAGCTGGTCGGACATTGGTGAATGCCTCTGGAAGCTCAGGAACTTTCTTGACCATCGTATCTGCATTCCGTCTGAGTGGCTCACGCTCCTCACCAGCCTGCTCAGGGCTTGGATGTTGGAAGATGGACGCACTGGTCCCATGGAAGGACGTTTTGGCCGTAGTCGCAGTGGGGTTGTGGCCAATGTTGTCCACTGCTGAAGTCGTGAACAATTGCTTCCTTAAGATTGGTGGACACACCACTCCATCTTCCACATGCTGGCATACAACTACTTCTACTAGCTGGGCTGATAATTGTAGAACTCTGTCATATGAAATGCTGATCCCATTTTCATGCAGCATGTCGATGAGCTGCGTCTTTCTTGTCTTAGCAAACACAGACATGCCGACGTAGACAGCAAAAGGTGTCTCATGGTCCTTGGAGTGTCTGTGGATTTGTGTTCCTACTTTGTAGTTGGCAAAGCAGTTGTACTGCAAGAGCTGTGACATAGCAAGGTCAGACTTCGATGCGCCATGCTGGAGTTGGGATTTGATATCTGCACCATGGTCGATCATGCATACAAATTGAAGCAGTGATGGTGGAACAACCTGTTCAATGCATCCTTCATGAAATGTACTGCTGAAGTTTGACTTGTGTTGAAGCATGTCCCGTCGTATCATCCCAGCAGCCTTGGCGAGATGGGTCGCATCACCGTATGTGCTTGCTTGTGCCAGGATTGAGCCAACATCCTTCTCAAAGGCCAGTAGGATATTTCTTCCTTGGTGATGAGCTTGCAGCTGGGGGATGTGAAAAAGCAGCTGGTCCTTCAGTCGAGTAGCATGAACATCGGGCGATCCAACACCCAGCTGCTCAAGTCTCTGTCTGTAGAGTGTGACCAGGTCAGCAAGTCTGCTAATGGGTGGTTCAGTACCTTCTCTAGAAGCTTTCATCTAAGTGATGTACAGTAAGTGACCAGTTCAGAGAAAGCAGTTGGGTATGCGTCCTTGTTCGGATGAAGCTCTTGTGCTTCTTCTTGCTTATGAGCATTTCGGTGTGTTCTTTCTCGGTTGTACAGGTCTGCCAGGCAGCGAGGGTGATACTTCAGTTCTTGGGCCACAACACTCCTGCACTTAGTTTGGCAAGGAGTTTTCCATCGCTAAGTGTCTTCGCACAATCATTCAATCTTTTATTAAGTTTCTTTGTCATTGCATGTCTTATGTCATCTCCCGAAGCTTCTTCCTCACATAGAAAGCATTCTGTTGCTTTGGGGTCTCTGACCATTCGTGGTATCTGCTGCTCTCCTCTGAAGCAACTGCAGAGGTTCGCCTTTTCTGAGCTCTATTTAACTTTGTGTTGTTGAACAGAAGTCTACAACTCTCATGGTACTGTGCCTTGTTTCTCCTCAAGGTCTCCTCCACCCATCATCTTCAACAAGTCTTGCAGGGTCAAGCTTGATTGGCAGTGCAGTGATTGAATGAAATAGAGGAATATTCCTTGCCAAGCTCTTGTAACCGTCATCTCCTTTTTTGGCAGGATTTGCATGTGGAGACTTAAGATCCTCCTTCTTATCCTGTTGACAAAGACAACACTGCCCTCACATGCAAAGACCCTCTGCATGCTACCCTCACCTAGTTGGAAAAATCATAAAACCAGTACATAAAACCAGTCATAAATAAGACAAATATATATCTGAGAGTATCAGAGATAGAAAAAATCATCTGAGCATGCTTGAAAACATACATATCGACGCTAAGATCATTTAGATTGACCAACTACATCAATTTCTAAAGAAAAAAAATCATCTCTCGAAGGTTAATTTGGCAGCCATCTTGAAAAATGGCCGCCATCTTGGATTTCTAAATGGCCAATGAGGCAGATTTAACAAGTAGCTCCTAGGGTATGATCATGCCAAATTTCATGCTTGTAATAATAATAATAATAATAATAATAATTGACGGTTTATTGAAAAAGTTCTGCAGCCCGAAGGCTGAAAATATACATTGGACATAAATGACTTATTACATACATTGGTGGTTTAACAAAAGCCTTCATTAGAGAAAGGTAAAGGAACATACAGTGAACATACAGATTAATGTTGGTGTTGAACAGCAAAAACGTAGTGTAGTAACTCCCTCCCAGATGGTGTTAGGAGGGACCTCACGTGGTGTAGTAGTTCCCTCACAGATGGTGTTATGAGGGGCCTCACGTGGTGTAGTAATTCCCTCACAGATGGTGTTATGAGGGGCCTCACGTGGTGTAGTAATTCCCTCACAGATGGTGTTATGAGGGGCCTCACGTGGTGTAGTAATTCCCTCACAGATGGTGTTATGAGGGGCCTCGCGTGGTGTAGTAATTCCCTCACAGATGGTGTTATGAGGGGCCTCACGTGGTGTAGTAATTCCCTCACAGATGGTGTTATGAGGGGCCTCACATGGTGTAGTAATTCCCTCACAGATGGTGTTATGAGGGGCCTCACGTGGTGTAGTAATTCCCTCACAGATGGTGTTATGAGGGGCCTCACGTGGTGTAGTAACTCCTTCACATATGGTGTTATGAGGGGCCTCACGTGGTGTAGTAATTCCCTCACAGATGGTGTTATATGAGTGAGGTGTGGTTCCAGGCCTTCCTATCGTAGACGGATTAACATATCCCTGGTAGTTGGGTCTCACGGGCCGTTATCACTGGGTACCTGGGACCTCACTGTGTGAAAGGTCAACTTGGGTACCACTGTTACTGTTGAGTTGTTCTCACTGACTTAAGCACTGTTCACCACTGTTCACCTCTGTTTAACACTGGTTCCATTTCTTTCCTAAATGAAATAGTAACTTCTGGCGTGAACTTGTTGATATTCCGGTGGGGAGGAGGGTTCAGGGGAGGGAGTTGGTATGGGCCAACATAACAGTTGACCTGGCTGCTCCGAGAGGAGCGCCAGGTACGTCACCATTTGCACGATTTTTCCATTATATGCTCTACTATTATGACCGCGTTACTCAAGAAGCTACCCTCCAGCGAGTACACCTGTCACCTGACCAGACACACCCAGATTTGTTGTGACACTTTCCGACTGGAGAGCGTCAATATATAGGCCCTGCAGCTCCCTCTCAAGAAAAGTTGAACCGCATCTCCAGCTAGCAGAGTCTCCCACAAGAGACATAGTCCAGCACTCCCTTCAGCAGCACCTGCTGGGCCTCCCTCAGGTCACATGCAAGTCTTTGTCAGAGCGATCCAGAGGTGAGTTACTTAAGGTGGGAAGTGTTTGGAATTGGTTAATCTTACCGCCACACCACCCTGTTAAGTACAGTACTGCCGTGTCCCTCAGGACTCATTTAGTTTAAAACTCGAGTTGAAACACGACGACCCTCTTCAAGGGAAGATGTTCTTTAATAATATGGGGTTAGGCTTTTAACAGACCAAAACTTTTTGCGGTTTGGTGACATTGTGATGGTCAGAATCTTTTAACACTGCGTTTATGACCATGAAAATGAAGGTTGGTCTCCTCAGCATGACAGTGTGGGGGCAGCACACTGTGTAACAAGTTTTGAGTGCACAAGGAGACAGCATGGCCGACACTGCACTCGACCGTGCCTACAGTTGTGAGACAAAATCTGCCTTTATTTCAGTCTGAAGAAATAGGAAGGTTTAAAAGTTAATGGTTAAATGTGTCTGTCTAGCACATGTGAGCTTAATAAGGTAAATACATCTGCACGTGTTGTGAACAAACCTCGGTCGTAGGTACTACAGATCCCAGCTTAACCTAACCATTAGTTTGGACCTGTTATGTCTGGGACACAACAAGACTTGTCACCATCACGTGTGGCAGAGTCAGACCCACCCAACATGTCTAACAATTCACCTAACGATGTAGCTAAGCATTTAAGAGAGTTTCTGTCATCTAATTAATTTAATTGGCTTCCACACGATAAAGAAAAATACAAAGAGACCAATATATTCCCCCCAACAGAGGTTAGTACACGTGTCGCCTGTCTGGACAGCATCAACAGATATAAAGTGGTAATAACAAGCACAGTTAAGTGTATAGTTGTACAGGTATATGGTTTAATAATTTTGGTGGTGAAATACACTTGAGGAGGCGGCTGTGGTCCTGGTGCAGCCCATCAACCTTGATTGTCTCCTTATATTACCACTTACCTTCACCCCAGCGTGTTTGACAGTCCTCGGTGACGTGTGTAGGTGGCGGGGTGAGGAGCTGTAGTGTACTAGTGCCCGGAGTTTCCTCACCTTTGTCCACCTAGTGTACTTGCTCTTTCTCTCTTTAATGACAATATTATTTTATATTTAAGCAACAATTGTATAATAGTTAATATATAAAAGGGAAAGTCTATGGTAGTTTTAGCAATATGGACAATAATAGTTAAGATAGAGCAGTAATAGAAATGGAAACTTTTAAGGATTCAAGATAAAATGATAATATTCAGTATTATTCCCAGCACTCTCAGGTGTTGGCAGGTATTATACGGTGTTGACTTGTGAGAAGCGTCAACAGGTGTGTTCCGTGATAATTGATGTTCGGGGCGCTTATGTCTGACGCCCCAGTTGTGTCTAAAATGATCGCCTCTTTTTTTTAATGTGCTCCGTGAAAAGACGACAACAGATGTGTGAGTTGTTTTCTGTTGAAATATTATAGAAAAGGAATTTAGTTGAGGCTATACTATTTTGTGTTTGTAAACCAGGAAGCTTTTGAAGAAATAGCTGTACAATTTAGTTAAGGATTCATGTAAAGAGTAGAGGTACAGTTGCTTACACTTCCACCTGGTACAGTTGCTCACACTTCCACCTGGTACAGTTGCTCCTAATTCCACCTAGTACAGTTAGCATTGCCAATCGTCTCTCTCTGTCTTTGATATGTGAACTCATGAGCGTTTCGGAATCATGTTTCGATACTTCCTGGGTTCACACATAAGAACATAAGAACATAAGAATGGAGGAAACTGCAGCGGGCCTATTGGCCCATACTGGGCAGTCCCGCTTACACCCAACCCCTATTGCTCATATGAGCATCCAACCTATGTTTGAAGCAATTCAGCGTATTCGAGTTAATGATGATATTTGGTTACTTGTTCCATTCATCCACTACTCTGTTTCCAAACCAGTGTTTACCTATTTCACGCCTAAATCTAAATTTGTCCAATTTAAAACCATTGTTACGAGTTCGCTCCTGGTTGGATAATTTGAGTACCTTTGTAATGTCCCCTTTGTTTAGCCCTGCCTTCCACTTATACACCTCTATCAGGTCGCCCCTGGCTCTACGTCTCTCAAGGGAGTGCAAATTAAGATGCTTTAGCCTGTCTCTATACTCAAGGTTCCTAATACCCGGGATTAGTCTTGTCATTCTCCTCTGGATTCTTTCCAAGGATTCTATATCCATTCTGTAATACCGTGACCAGAACTGGACTGCGTAATCCAGGTGTGGTCTCACAAGAGCAAGATACAGTTTTAGGATGACCTCGCTAGTCTTGTAACTAACACTCCTTTGTATGAACCCAAGTACTTTATTAGCCTTGTTACGAGCAAAAACACATTGTTTACTTGGCTTAAGGTTTCTGCTTATCATTACTCCTAAATCTCTCTCGCAGTCGGATTTCTCTATGGCATCGTTGTTCATCTGGTATCTGGTTTCCCTGTTTACATTTCCTATACTGAGTACTTTACATTTGTCGATGTTGAATTTCATCTGCCATTTTTCAGACCATTCGAAAAATTTGTTTAGATCCTCCTGTAGTTTTGCCGAGTCCTCGTCAGATTTGATAACACGTCCTATTTTAGTATCATCAGCAAATTTACTTATGTTGCTGTCTATGCCGATATCTATGTCGTTTATGTATATAATAAACAATAATGGTCCAAGTACTGAGCCTTGGGGAACTCCACTTGTGACGTTGCTCCAATGGGACTTAGTGCCGTTAATGCTCACTCGCTGTTTCCTGTCCTGTAACCACGCCCTAATCCATTTAAGGATGTCACCTTTGATGCCATGAGCTTCTACCTTTCTAATTAGTCTTTCGTGGGGGACTCTGTCGAAGGCTTTGCTAAAGTCGAGATATACCACATCATAATTGTGCCCCTCGTCCACTGATTCGAAAACTGATGAAAAGAATGTTAATAGATTAGTTAGGCAAGAACGTCCGCTTGTGAAGCCATGCTGGGAATCATTGATCAATCGGTGCTTCTCCAGGTGATTTCGAATAGAGTTTGAAATGATTGCTTCCAGTAATTTGCCTACTATTGATGTTAGACTGATTGGGCGGTAGTTAGAGGATAGTGATCTATCCCCCTTCTTGAAGATCGGTATTACATTCGCTATCCTCCAGGATTCTGGTACTACACCTGTTTTTAAGGACATGTTAAACAACTTTGCTAAGGGCATACTAAGCTCTTCCTTACATTCCTTTAATACTCTGGCAAATATCTCATCGGGACCAGGTGACTTATTAGGCTTTAGTTTGTCTATTTGCTTACTAACATCGTTACTAGTCACTACTATCTCGCTTAATTTGTTTTCTTCACTATCTCTGAATAGAGTCGGTGCCTCGGGTATCATGTTTAAATTTTCGGTGGTGAAAACTGTTGAAAAATATTTATTCAAATTATTGCTCATTTCTCCGTCGTTATCAGTGACCTCGCCGGAGTCTGACCGTATTGGTCCAATCTTTTCTCGTGTTTTAGTTTGATACATTTGGTAGAATCCTTTGGGGTTTGTCTTTGCCTCCCTTGCTATCCTTACCTCATTATTCCTCTTTGCTTTCCTTATCTCGGTTTTAACCCTACTCGCCAATACCCTATAATAGTCCCGGAGGTGAATTTCGCCACGATTTATCCTTCTACCTATAGCCTTCCTTTGGCCAATGATGTTCTTTAAATAATTATTTATCCATTTAGGGTCATTGTTGTTTGATCTGAGTTTTTTGTATGGTATGTTCTGCCTTTGTGCATTAAGTAACTCACTATTTAAATTGTCGTGGAACTCGGCAATCTCAGATCTCGTTATCAGGTCGGTGTCATCTGTCAGGTTCACGGCCAAGCGCGACACCCCCTCTCTCAGCTGCCTCTTTAAACTGTCAAAGTTTGCCCTTCTGAAATCTGGTACTTTAGTGGAATTTTCCTTACGTCTGCCCTGAAAATCTAACTGGAATCGAATTTCTTTGTGATCGCTGTTTGCAAGTTCGTTCCCTACCTCGACATTGCTAATGAGGTTTTCTCTGTTTGACAAAACTAAATCCAATATATTATTACCCCGTGTGGGTTCGGTTATATGTTGACTTAGGAAACAGTCCTGGATCGTCTCGAGAAAATCCTCTTATTCTGAGTTGCCCGTAAGGTCGGTCCAATCTATTTGGCCAAGGTTAAAGTCGCCTACTATACAGACTTTGTTGTGTATGGAAGCCCTGCCCATTTCATCCCAGATAAGTCGCTCATTGACACTCTCAAGATTGGGGGTCTATATATTACTCCTGTGATTAATTTTTCCCGACCGTCGCTTAATTCTATCCAGATTGTTTCTGTATTCCTCTCAGTTTTTATTTCCTTATTTATTTCACACTTCAGATTATCCCTAACATAGATTGCTACTCCGCCTCCTTTCCTGGTCTGCCTATCGGTATGGAACAGTTTGTAACCCGCAATTTGGTATTCGACTGGTAATTCACGTGTGTCTAGGTTGATCCATGTTTCAGTGAATGCAATTATATCGATTTCTTCGGTACATACCAAGGCCCTAATATCATCCATTTTGTTTCTCATACTTCTACTGTTCGTGTAGTATACATTTAAGTTAGTCGTGTTCTGAGTCCTCCCCTTACCGCGTTTAGTTTTAAACTCCCTGTCTAATTTAGTTATGTCATCATTCCTAACACTATTTCCCTGTAACCTTTCGCCTTGTTTACCCGCTCCCACTGCAGTCTCCTCCACCCCTGTGCCCCTATGTTCTCTTAGCAGTTTAAAGACTTCGATATCTTTTGAACTGCCACCTCTAGAGCCCCAGCCAGGGTTGCTACTCCATCCCTAGACAGGTGCACCCCATCCCTAGCATAAAGGTCCCTTCTGCCATAGAAGTTGTCCCAGTTGTCAATGAATGGGACTGATATTGACTTGCAATATCTGTCAAGACGGTCGTTAACACCAACTGCCCTTGACAACCATTCACTGCCAACTCTCCTTCTAGGCAGGACACCCCATATGATAGGGATCCCTCCCTTAGTCTTAATACGATCTATGGCTGCCTTGAACTTTCATGGAGAAAGGATTGGCAATGCTAACTGTACCAGGTGGAAGTGTGAGCAACTGTACATGTGAGGATAGTAACTTGGATATTATTGGTAGTTTTTATCTAGAACCTACTAAACCCAGTCAGTCACACATACAGTAGTACTACTTATTGAAGTGTACAATACAGGTAGGATAATTCCCATATGGCAGCAGAGTTATTTTTATTATTATTATTGTCGTTGTTATTAATATCATTATTTTTATAATTTGTATTATTTCTACTATTATATTATTATTTGTATTGTTGTTGTTTTGTTATTATTATTATTATTGAATTTTATTATTATTATTGTCCTTATTATTATTGTTTTTGTTGTTATTTTGTAGATATAATTTGTCAGTGAATTCCTCCAGGGTTTTATTCCACCTTTCGTTTCTTGACGGTGTCTCACGAGGATATAGACCTTGATACAGACGGCCCCACTCCAGAGACCGTGTGTGTTGTACTGTACCTGGCGTGGTTGATCCTGTATCACTAAGGGGAAGATCACCGCGTCTCATAATACTGACCATTTGTTGCCCACCTGAAGTTGAGAATTGAAAGATGGACAAAGAAATGATGATATGAAATGAAGAAGTAAGAGAAATGCAAGGAGCGTTAGATAAAAAGATGAGAGGTTAGAAGAGTTAAGGTAGAGTAATGAGAGGTAATGAGGCGGGACATGAGGGGAAAGTGTTGTTATTCACAGGTGTGTCGGGGGGGTGGGGGGGGGTGTCAGTACCTATCTGCCGTCACCAGGTGTGTCGCTCTACCTCCTGTCTCGTAACTCATAAGTTTGTTGAGTTTTACTGAGATCTATCCATTAGTTTTTGGAGGCGTTGGTTGAAGACATGAATACTCTATGACTATGTATGTATTCATAATAAAATTTACTGTACATGTATGCAAGCGTACAAGAGCATACACATTTAAATACTATTATATATATATTCACATGGATTCATATTTATATATATATATATATATATATATATATATATATATATATATATATATATATATATATATATATATATATATATATATATATATATATATATATACTAGCGGAATCGCCGCCCTCCGGGCGGCTCTTTCGCTAGGTCACGGTAGGACGCCACCCTCCGGGAGGCTCCACACTGTCTCACTGTAGTGCATTAAGGTAGACCACATTTTTGGTTTTGCCATTAGGAGCAAGTATGTACAGATTTTTGCCAGTTCCCACTCTAGAGCATCCGACATAGAACTGTCCACGAGAGAAGCAAGGAAACACCAGGTTTAGGCCAACCATCTTTAGGGACTGTCCCTGGCTTTTGTAGATGGCCATGGCAAAGCTCACTTTAACCGGGAACTGAAGTCGCTTGAACTCAAATGGCAGGTCAGTGGTGATGAGAGGTATCCTTGGTATAAAAACGTCCTCTCCTTTAGCTTTTCCTGTCAGTATTGTAGCTTCCAGTACATGTGTCATCATGTTCTTCACCACCAGTCTTGTGCCATTGCAGAGGATTGGTGGTTCAAGATTTCTTAAGAGCATTATAGGAGTTCCAATCTTGAGAGTGAGGTGGTGAGGAGGCACTCCAGCGGGCTCCAAAGAATTAAGGAATTCTGCAGGGTACTGGACTGCTTGGTCCTGGTCGATTACTGTATCAACAGATTTGAATGAGGTCTCATTGCCTGGAAGCTGTCTGAGTAGAGTCATGTTGATTTCGGCCACTGTTTCATTCTTTGGTGCCAGAGTTGCGCGTTCACTCAGCCACTTGTGATCCTTGTAGTGGTGGATAATGTTTGGGTAGACCATGTTTGTGAGCTCAGTTGAGGACTTCACAACATTTCCCCATCCTTGAGGAATGATTATTTGTCCTTCTGAATCAACAGGGAAAGTTCCATTCCCAATCTGTAGTAGAAGGTTTGCAAACCGTCCAGCATCCTGATCTCCTTGTAGATGTACTCTCATGTTTGTGGGTACGGTGAGTGTCTGAACACTTCTCCAAAGGTATGATGCCTTGAGGCATTCATCCCAGACCATGAGGCTGCATTTTTCTAAGAGTTTTGCCTTTGCCGATCTTTTTTTTGATGTTGCACACTGGATTCTCATTATCAGCGAGGTTGAGAGGCGACCCGGGGTCCAATGGTGTTGTAGTGAACGTGTAGTAGTATATATAAGGATAAAATTACCTATTATACGTGGGATGTGATACGACTTTTCAACCTGTGTGGTTTAACTGGTCGGGTCGGGTCGGGTTGGGTGTGTCGGATCGGGTTGGTTGGAGTTTTTTTTGAGATCCCCACATGACACTTGCTATCCATGCCAAGTTTGGTCCGAGCGGCTCATTCGCTAGGCCACGGCAGGACGCCATCCTCCGGGAGGCTCCACATTGTCTCACTGTTCAGTCCCCAAAACTTCTTCCATCAATAGTTCATTAATGGTATATGAAAGTTCCACTACAACGGTACAGCAAAGTATATTTTTTTAGCATTAAACTGTTATTATATTATTATCTAATCATCACTACATATAACACCACCCATCATCACTCCAGATCGGTAAAGTAAGTTCCGAGATTCTCGTGCGGAGACACAAACAAATAAACACACAGACATACTTATATATATATATATATATATATATATATATATATATATATATATATATATATATATATATATATATATATATATATATATATATATTTATATATATATATAAAATCAGCACCTCAACCCGCCAGGATTCGAACCCACGGCCTCGTGTAACGAGGATGGCCGGCCCTAGGGCCATCTTGGCGCGAATTTGTTTATGGTGTGGAAGCTGTCGCTAACACAACAACCACACTCTGAGTTAAAGAGTTGCATGACCCAGTGTCAAGGAACAGTCCGAGACTCACTCAGTTGTGTTCTGACCTCACTCAGTTGTGTTCTGACCTCACTCGGGGAAAGGTCACGGCAGGGTTAACTCCGGAGGGATAATTATCAGATATGGCCAGAGCTATGTGCGGTCTTGGGTATGAGAGTTTGTTGACCAAACTGGAGTGGTCCACTGAAGAATTGGCGAGGGCCAAGTTAGAAATTGAGAGGGCCACGTTGGAGAACTTGAAATTAAGGGAAGAGCTGGAGATGTTAAAAGGAGAGGCTGGACGAGTAAAGCCAGTGGCTGACGAAAAATCAAGCGAGTGGAAAATTGTGAGTAGTGTGAAGACAAAGCTGGTGGTAAAGAAGCACACGAAGGATACGACAACAACGACAACAACAGCTAAGTGTACCAACCCGTTCAGTCCCTTGATAGACGAATTGGACGTTAGTACAGTCAGGGACAGGGATGACAAGGAAGATATAAAAACTTTAATTGTTGGTGACTCACAGGTAAGGTACATGGACAGGGCCTTTTGTGGTAAAAACAAAAATAGGATGAGGGTGTGTTTGCCAAGAGCTGGGGTGGGGGATATAATTGACAGGATGGACAATATCTTGTCTGGTAATGGGAACAAACCCATTATCTGCCTCAGTGCAGGAGGCAATGATATTGGCCGGTGTAGGAGCGAGGAGCTTCTTGATAAGTTCAAGGCAGCCATAGATCGTATTAGGACTAAGGGAGGGATCCCTATCATATGCCGTGTCCTGCCTAGAAGGAGAGTTGGCAGTGAATGGTTGTCAAGGGCAGTTGGTGTTAACGACCGTCTTGACAGATATTGCAAGTCAATATCAGTCCCATTCATTGACAACTGGGACAACTTCTATGGCAGAAGGGACCTTTATGCTAGGGATGGGGTGCACCTGTCTAGGGATGGAGTAGCAACCCTGGCTGGGGCTCTAGAGGTGGCAGTTCAAAAGATATCGAAGTCTTTAAACTGCTAAGAGAACATAGGGGCACGGGGGTGGAGGAGACTGCAGTGGGAGCGGGTAAACAAGGCGAAAGATTACAGGGAAATAGTGTTAGGAATGATGACATAACTAAATTAGACAGGGAGTTTAAAACTAAACGCGGTAAGGGGAGGACTCAGAACACGACTAACTTAAATGTATACTATGTGAACAGTAGAAGTATGAGAAACAAAATGGATGATATTAGGGCCTTGGTATGTACCGAAGAAATCGATATAATTGCATTCACTGAAACATGGATCAACCTAGACACACGTGAATTACCAGTCGAATACCAAATTGCGGGTTACAAACTGTTCCATACCGATAGGCAGACCAGGAAAGGAGGCGGAGAGTAGCAATCTATGTTAGGGATAATCTGAAGTGTGAAATAAATAAGGAAATAAAAACTGAGAGGAATACAGAAACAATTTGGATAGAATTAAGCGACGGTCGGGAAAAATTAATCACAGGAGTAATATATAGACCCCCCAATCTTGATAGCGTCAATGAGCGACTTATCTGGGATGAAATGCGCAGGGCTTCCATACACAACAAAGTCTGTATAGTAGGCGACTTTAACCTTGGCCAAATAGATTGGACCGACCTTACGGGTAACTCAGAATCAGAGGATTTTCTCGAGACGATCCAGGACTGTTTCCTAAGTCAACATATAACCGAACCCACACGGGGTAATAATATATTGGATTTAGTTTTGTCAAACAGAGAAAACCTCATTAGCAATGTCGAGGTAGGGAACGAACTTGCAAACAGCGATCACAAAGAAATTCGATTCCAGTTAGATTTTCAGGGCAGACGTAAGGAAAATTCCACTAAAGTACCAGATTTCAGAAGGGCAAACTTTGACAGTTTAAAGAGGCAGCTGAGAGAGGGGGTGTCGCGCTTGGCCGTGAACCTGACAGATGACACCGACCTGATAACGAGATCTGAGATTGCCGAGTTCCACGACAATTTAAATAGTGAGTTACTTAATGCACAAAGGCAGAACATACCATACAAAAAACTCAGATCAGACAACAATGACCCTAAATGGATAAATAATTATTTAAAGAACATCATTGGCCAAAGGAAGGCTATAGGTAGAAGGATAAATCGTGGCGAAATTCACCTCCGGGACTATTATAGGGTATTGGCGAGTAGGGTTAAAACCGAGATAAGGAAAGCAAAGAGGAATAATGAGGTAAGGATAGCAAGGGAGGCAAAGACAAACCCCAAAGGATTCTACCAAATGTATCAAACTAAAACACGAGAAAAGATTGGACCAATACGGTCAGACTCCGGCGAGCTCACTGATAACGACGGAGAAATGAGCAATAATTTGAATAAATATTTTTCAACAGTTTTCACCACCGAAAATTTAAACATGATACCCGAGGCACCGACTCTATTCAGAGATAGTGAAGAAAACAAATTAAGTGAGATAGTAGTGACTAGTAACGATGTTAGTAAGCAAATAGACAAACTAAAGCCTAATAAGTCACCTGGTCCCGATGAGATATTTGCCAGAGTATTAAAGGAATGTAAGGAAGAGCTTAGTATGCCCTTAGCAAAGTTGTTTAACATGTCCTTAAAAACAGGTGTAGTACCAGAATCCTGGAGGATAGCGAATGTAATACCGATCTTCAAGAAGGGGGATAGATCACTATCCTCTAACTACTGCCCAATCAGTCTAACATCAATAGTAGGCAAATTACTGGAAGCAATCATTTCAAACTCTATTCGAAATCACCTGGAGAAGCACTGATTGATCAATGATTCCCAGCATGGCTTCACAAGCGGACGTTCTTGCCTAACTAATCTATTAACATTCTTTTCATCAGTTTTCGAATCAGTGGACGAGGGGCACAATTATGATGTGGTATATCTCGACTTTAGCAAAGCCTTCGACAGAGTACCCCACGAAAGACTAATTAGAAAGGTAGAAGCTCATGGCATCAAAGGTGACATCCTTAAATGGATTAGGGCGTGGTTACAGGACAGGAAACAGCGAGTGAGCATTAACGGCACTAAGTCCCATTGGAGCAACGTCACAAGTGGAGTTCCCCAAGGCTCAGTACTTGGACCATTATTGTTTATTATATACATAAACGACATAGATATCGGCATAGACAGCAACATAAGTAAATTTGCTGATGATACTAAAATAGGACGTGTTATCAAATCTGACGAGGACTCGGCAAAACTACAGGAGGATCTAAACAAATTTTTCGAATGGTCTGAAAAATGGCAGATGAAATTCAACATCGACAAATGTAAAGTACTCAGTATAGGAAATGTAAACAGGGAAACCAGATACCAGATGAACAACGATGCCATAGAGAAATCCGACTGCGAGAGAGATTTAGGAGTAATGATAAGTAGGAACCTTAAGCCAAGCAAACAATGTGTTTTTGCTCGTAACAAGGCTAATAAAGTACTTGGGTTCATACAAAGGAGTGTTAGTTACAAGACTAGCGAGGTCATCCTAAAACTGTATCTTGCTCTTGTGAGACCACACCTGGATTACGCAGTCCAGTTCTGGTCACCGTATTACAGAATGGATATAGAATCCTTGGAAAGAATTCAGAGGAGAATGACAAGACTAATCCCGGGTATTAGGAACCTTGAGTATAGAGACAGGTTAAAGCATCTTAATTTGCACTCCCTTGAGAGACGTAGAGCGAGGGGCGACCTGATAGAGGTGTATAAGTGGAAGGCAGGGCTAAACAAAGGGGACATTACAAAGGTACTCAAATTATCCAACCAGGAGCGAACTCGTAACAATGGTTTTAAATTGGACAAATTTAGATTTAGGCGTGAAATAGGTAAACACTGGTTTGGAAACAGAGTAGTGGATGAATGGAACAAGTTACCAAATATCATCATTAACTCGAATACGCTGAATTGCTTCAAACATAGGTTGGATGCTCATATGAGCAATAGGGGTTGGGTGTAAACGGGACTGCCCAGTATGGGCGAATAGGCCCGCTGCAGTTTCCTCCATTCTTATGTTCTTATGTTCTTATGTTAAGACCGGACAACTCGCCAACGACACTGGCTAACCATTATCCCGGAATATGTTCCGCAAATCGATTAGCATCCAGGTTCCCAATTACTGCTGGGTAGACGGGGACCAATGGCGTAAAGAAACTTGCTCATACCTTCACTCTGCCCGGGGATCGAACCCGGGTCCGCTCGCTTCCAAGGCGAGCATGCTGACCATTGCACACACACACACACACACACACACACACACACACACACATCCTTGACCACCGAAGGGTCAAGATGTACCTGGCGCTCCTCTCGGAGCAGCCAGGTCAATTATTAAGTTGGCCCATACCTACTCCCTCCCCTGAACCCTCCTCCCCACCGGAATATCTACAAGTTCTCGCCAGAAGTTACAATTTCATTTAGGAAAGGAATGGAACCAGTGTTAAACAGAGGTGAACAGTGGTGAACAATGCCTAAGTCAGTGAGAACAACTCAACAGTAACAGTCGTATCCAACTTAACCTTCCCACAGTTAGGTCCCAGGTACCCAGTGATAACGGCCCGTGAGACCCAACAACAACCAGCGATGTGTTAATCCGTCTACGATAGGAAGGCCTAAGACCAAACCTCACTCATATAACACCATCTGTGAGGGAATTACTACACCACATGTCCCTCATAACACCATCTGTGAGGGAATTACCACACCACGTGGTCCCTCATAACACCATCTGTGAGGGAATTACTACACCACCTGAGGCCCCACATAACACCATCTGTGAGGGAATTACCACACCACGTGGTCCCTCATAACACCATCTATGAGGGAATTACTACACCACGTTAGGTCCTTCATAACACCATCTGTGAGGGAATTACCACACCACGTGGTCCCTCATAACACCATCAGTGAGGGAGTTACTACACTACATGTTTGCTGTCCAACACCTACATTAATTTGTATGCTCACTGTATGTTCCTTTACCTTTTTCTCATGAAGGCTTTTGTTAAACCACCAATGTATGTAATAAGTCATTTATTTCCAATGTATATTTTCAGCCTTCGGGCTGCAGAACTTTTTTAATAAACCGTTAATTATTATTATTATTATTATTATTATTACTTACATACGTGTCAAACAAAATCAATATCACCCTGTATCTTTATTCATGGGTTAAGTTAATTTATTCAAACTTTTAATAATATATTTTGTGTGTGTTTCAGGTGAGTGGAGGTAGAGAGCGAGGAGAAAGGCAACAGGTGAGGGATGAGTTATGGTGAATGTGTGTGTGTAGTGTGTGGTGTGTGTGTAGTGTGTGGTGTATGTGTGTGTGTAGTCTGTGGTGGATGTGTGTGGTGTATGTATGTGTGTAGTGTGTGGTGTATGTGTGTGTGTAGTGTGAGGGATGGTGTATGTGTGTGTGTAGTGTGAGTTATGGTGTATGTGTGTGGTGTATGTATGTGTGTAGTGTGTGGTGTATGTGTGTGTGTGTAGTGTGAGGGATGGTGTATGTGTGTGGTGTATGTATGTGTGTAGTGTGTGGTGTATGTGTGTGTGTAGTGTGAGGGACGGTGTATGTGTGTGTGTAGTGTGTGGTGTATGTGTGTGTGTGTAGTGTGAGTTATGGTGTATGTGTATGTGTAGTGTGAGGGATGGTGTATGTGTGTGTGTAGTGTGTGGTGTATGTGTGTGTGTAGTGTGAGTTATGGTGTATGTGTGTGTGTAGTGTGAGGGATGGTGTATGTGTGTGTGTAGTGTGTGGTGTATGTGTGTGTGTGTAGTGTGAGAGATGGTGTATGTGTGTGTGTAGTGTGATGTAGTGATGGGTTGTCAGACCACAGCTTACATCTCAGAAACTCCAGTCTGACCCGACATTAGGGAGGTCAAAAGTGTAGGGTATCTCTTGCGGCTGACCATGGATTGTAAATCAGCCGGGCTCCCCTTCCCATGTGACATGTCACCACAACAAACATGTAAGAAGGCACCAGCCGACTCTCTCCCAATATACAATAACCTACATCGCAGAGAGAGTCCAGACCTGACCTCACATTAGCCAGGTCAAACGTAGCCCTGGAGCTCAAGTCAAGAGGCCACAAATCAACCAGGGCCTCTCATGTCACACGGCCCCACCTGATGACTTTTCCAGAAGATATAACTTATAGTCTCTGAGAACGTCCAGACCTGACCTCACATTGGCCAGGTCAAATGTAAGGAGACCCTTCGCCGCCGCCCCCCACCCCCCCCCCCCCCCGATCAGCTCAACCTGACGGCTCGCCTCCCAATATATAGGACGTCCCAGTCCTCCCAAAAAAACATTCGACATTCGCAGAGTCAGACAGAGAGACACACAGGGATCGGAGGAGGAGGTCCACCACAGCCGAGTCCTGCTCGAGAGAAGTCAGGGGCCGGAGGCAAGTCGCCTCCGGTCGCCTCCAGTCGCCTCCGGTCAGGACCGAGACTTCCCTTTAGCGCCCAGCTAAGCAGTCTCCCATAGAGACAACCCAGGACTACCTGCTAGGCCTTCCCTAGGTCACGTGAGTGTTTGTCAGAGCTTTCCACGGGATGAGTTACCTACGTGAGAAGTGTATTCATTTCATGTTCGTGTCCAAGAATCAGTGTCTAGTAACGTAATATGATGTGCTAGTAACGTAAATATAATGTCCTAGTAACTTTAATAGAAGGTGTTATTAATGTGTCCATCTCATGTTCGTAATTAATAAAAAGTTGTAACGAAGCGGTGTTTGAGAAGTCGCATTTAAGAACGTAATATATGTGTATTGAGTATAAGATACGATAAGTGTACTGACAGTGTAAATATCTATCACGTCCACGCTACCAAAGTCTTCCTCTCTTTATACTCTTATACTATCAATATTCTACCTATATGTAATCTTCTTCTTGTGAGATTTTGTCTCATTACAGTGAGTTATGGTGTACGTGTGTGTGTAGTGTGTGGTGTATGTGTGTGTGTAGTGTGAGGGATGGTGTATGTGTGTGTGTAGTGTGAGTTATGGTGTATGTGTGTGGTGTATGTATGTGTGTAGTGTGTGGTGTATGTGTGTGTGTAGTGTGTGGTGTATGTGTGTGTGTAGTGTGTGGTGTATGTGTGTGTGTAGTGTGAGTTATGGTGTATGTGTGTGTGTAGTGTGAGAGATGGTGTATGTGTGTGTGTAGTGTGAGTTATGGTGTATGTGTGTGTGTAGTGTGTGGTGTATATGTGTGTGTAGTGTGTGGTGTATGTGTGTGTGTAGTGTGAGGGATGGTGTATGTGTGTGTGTAGTGTGTGGTGTATGTGTGTGTGTAGTGTGAGGGATGGTGTATGTGTGTGTGTGTAGTGTGTGGTGTATGTGTGTGTGTGTAGTGTGAGAGATGGTGTATGTGTGTGTGTAGTGTGAGTTATGGTGTATGTGTGTGTGTAGTGTGAGTTATGGTGTATGTGTGTGTGTAGTGTGTGGTGTATGTGTGTGTGTGTAGTGTGTGGTATATGTGTGTGTGTAGTGTGTGGTGTATGTGTGTGTGTAGTGTGAGAGATGGTGTATGTGTGTGTGTAGTGTGTGGTGTATGTATGTGTGTAGTGTGTGGTGTATGTGTGTGTAATGTGTGGTGTATGTGTGTGTGTAGTGTGTGGTGTATGTGTGTGTGTAGTGTGAGGGATGGTGTATTTGTGTGTGTAATGTGTGATGTATGTGTGTGTGTAGTGTGAGGGATGGTGTATGTGTGTGTTTAGTGTGTGGTGTATGTGTGTGTGTAGTGTGAGTTATGGTGTATGTGTGTATGTAGTGTGAGGGATGGTGTATGTGTGTGTGTAGTGTGAGGGATAGTGTATGTGTGTGTGTTGTGTGTGGTGTATGTGTGTGTGTAGTGTGAGTTATGGTGTATGTGTGTGTGTAGTATGAGTTATGGTATATGTGTGTGTGTAGTGTGAGGGATGGTGTATGTGTGTGTGTAGTGTGAGTTATGGTGTATGTGTGTGTGTAGTGTGAGTTATGGTGTATGTGTGTGTGTAGTGTGAGGGATGGTGTATGTGTGTGTGCAATGTGAGTTATGGTGTATGTGTGTGTGTGTAGTGTGAGAGACGGTGTATGTGAGTGTGTAGTGTGAGTTATGGTGTATGTGTGTGTGTGTAGTGTGTGGTGTATGTGTGTGTGTAGTGTGATGGATGGTGTATGTGTGTGTGTAGTGTGTGGTGTATGCGTGTGTGTAGTGTGAGAGATGGTGTATGTGTGTGTGTAGTGTGAGAGATGGTGTATGTGTGTGTGTAGTGTGAGGGATGGTGTATGTGTGTGTGTAGTGTGAGGGATGGTGTATGTGTGTGTGAAGTGTGAGAGATGGTGTATGTGTGTGTGTATTGTGTGGTGTATATGTGTGTGTATGTGTGTGTGTAGTGTGAGGGATGGTGTATGTGTGTGTGTAGTGTGAGGGATGGTGTATGTGTGTGTGTGTAGTGTGTGGTGTATGTGTGTGTGTGTGGGTGTGTAGTGTGAGGGATGGTGTATGTGTGTGTGTGTGTGTGTAGTGTGAGGGATGGTGTATGTGCGTGTGTAGTGTGAGGGATTGTGTATGTGTGTGTGTAGTGTGTGGTATATATGTGTGTGTGTGTGTGTGTAGTGTGAGGGATGGTGTATGTGTGTGTGTAGTGTGAGGGATGGTGTATGTGTGTGTGTAGTGTGAGGGATGGTGTATGTGTGTGTGTAGTGTGAGTTATGGTGTATGTGTGTATGTAGTGTGAGGGATGGTGTATGTGTGTGTGTAGTGTGAGGGATGGTGTATGTGTGTGTGTAGTGTGAGGGATGGTGTATGTGTGTGTGTAGTGTGAGGGATGGTGTATGTGTGTGTGTAGTGTGAGGGATGGTGTATGTGTGTGTGTAGTGTGAGGGATGGTGTATGTGTGTGTGTAGTGTGAGGGATGGTGTATGTGTGTGTGTAGTGTGTGGTGTATGTGTGTGTGTGTGTGTAGTGTGAGGGATGGTGTATGTGTGTGTGTAGTGTGAGAGATGGTGTATGTGTGTGTGTAGTGTGAGGGATGGTGTAGTGTGTGTGTGTAGTGTGAGTTATGGTGTATGTGTGTATGTAGTGTGAGTTATGGTGTATGTGTGTGTGTAGTGTGAGGGATGGTGTATGTGTGTGTGTAGTGTGTGGTGTATGTGTGTGTGTGTGTGTGTGTGTGTAGTGTAAGGGATGGTGTATGTGTGTGTGTAGTGTGTGGTGTATGTGTGTGTGTGTGTGTGTGTACTATGAGGGATGGTGTATGTGTGTGTGTAGTGTGAGGGATGGTGTATGTGTGTGTAGTGTGAGAGATGGTGTTTGTGTGTGTGTAGTGTGTGGTGTATGTGTGTGTGTTTGTTTAGTGTGAGGGATGGTGTATGTGTGTGTGTAGTGTGAGGGATGGTGTATGTGTGTGTGTAGTGTGTGGAGTATGTGTGTGTGTGTGTGTGTGTAGTGTGAGGGATGGTGTATGTGTGTGTGTAGTGTGATGGTGTATGTGTGTGTGTGTGTGTGTGAGTGGTGTAGTGTGTGTGTGTAGTGTGTGTGTGTATGTGTGTGTGTAGTGTGAGGGATGGTGTATGTGTGTGTGTGTGTGGTGTGGTGTATGTGTGTGTGTAGTGTGAGGGATGGTGTATGTGTGTGTGTGTAGTGTGTGGTGTATGTGTGTGTGTGTGTGTGTGTGTGTGTAGTGTGAGGGATGGTGTATGTGTGTGTGTAGTGTGAGGGATGGTGTATGTGTGTGTGTAGTGTGAGGGATGGTGTATGTGTGTGTGTAGTGTGAGGGATGGTGTATGTGTGTGTGTAGTGTGAGGGATGGTGTATGTGTGTGTGTAGTGTGAGTGATGGTGTATGTGTGTGTGTAGTGTGTGGTGTATGTGTGTGTGTGTGTAGTGTGAGGGATGGTGTATGTGTGTGTGTAGTGTGAGGGATGGTGTATGTGTGTGTGTGTGTAGTGTGAGGGATGGTGTATGTGTGTGTGTGTAGTGTGAGGGATGGTGTATGTGTGTGTGTAGTGTGAGGGATGGTGTATGTGTGTGTGTGTAGTGTGAGGGATGGTGTATGTGTGTGTGTAGTGTGAGAGATGGTGTATGTGTGTGTGTGTGTGTGTGTAGTGTGAGGTATGGTGTATGTGTGTGTGTGTAGTGTGAGGGATGGTGTATGTGTGTGTGTGTAGTGTGAGAGATGGTGTATGTGTGTGTGTAGTGTGTGGTGTGTGTGTGTGTGTGTGTAGTGTGAGGGATGGTGTATGTGTGTGTGTAGTGTGAGGGATGGTGTATGTGTGTGTGTAGTGTGAGAGATGGTGTATGTGTGTGTGTCTGTGTAGTGTGAGGTATAGTGTATGTGTGTGTGTGTGTAGTGTGAGAGATGGTGTATGTGTGTGTGTGTGTAGTGTGAGGTATGGTGTATGTGTGTCTGTGTAGTGTGAGGGATGGTGTATGTGTGTGTGTAGTGTGAGGGATGGTGTATGTGTGTGTGTAGTGTGAGGGATGGTGTATGTGTGTGTGTAGTGTGAGGGATGGTGTATGTGTGTGTGTTGTAGTGTGAGGGATGGTGTATGTGTGTGTTGTAGTGTGAGAGATGGTGTATGTGTGTGTGTGTGTGTAGTGTGAGGTATGGTGTATGTGTGTGTGTGTAGTGTGAGTTATGGTGTATGTGTGTGTGTACTGTGAGAGATGGTGTATGTGTGTGTGTAGTGTGTGGTGTATGTGTGTGTGTGTGTGTGTAGTGTGAGGGATGGTGTATGTGTGTGTGTAGTGTGTGGTGTATGTGTGTGTGTGTGTGTGTGTAGTGTGAGGGATGGTGTATGTGTGTGTGTAGTGTGAGGGATGGTGTATGTGTGTGTGTAGTGTGAGATATGGTGTATGTGTGTGTGTAGTGTGTGGTGTATGTGTGTGTGTGTGAGTGTGTAGTGTGAGGGATGGTGTATGTGTGTGTGTAGTGTGAGGAATGGTGTATGTGTGTGTGTAGTGTGAGATATGGTGTATGTGTGTGTGTAGTGTGAGGGATGGTGTATGTGTGTGTGTAGTGTGAGAGATGGTGTATGTGTGTGTGTAGTGTGAGGGATGGTGTATGTGTGTGTGTAGTGTGAGTTATGGTGTATGTGTGTAAGTAGTGTGTGGTGTATGTGTGTGTGTGTGTGTGTAGTGTGAGGGATGGTGTATGTGTGTGTGTAGTGTGAGGGATGGTGTATGTGTGTGTGTAGTGTGAGGGATGGTGTATGTGTGTGTGTAGTGTGAGGGATGGTGTATGTGTGTGTGTAGTGTGAGGGATGGTGTATGTGTGTGTGTAGTGTGAGAGATGGTGTATGTGTGTGTGTGTAGTGTCCGGGATGGTGTGTGTGTGTAGTGTCCGGGATGGTGTATGTGTGTGTGTAGTGTGAGTTATGGTGTATGTGTGTATGTAGTGTGAGTTATGGTGTATGTGTGTGTGTAGTGTGAGGGATGGTGTATGTGTGTGTGTAGTGTGTGGTGTATGTGTGTGTGTGTGTGTTTAGTGTAAGGGATGGTGTATGTGTGTGTGTAGTGTGTGGTGTATGTGTGTGTGTGTGTGTGTAGTGTGAGGGATGGTGTATGTGTGTGTGTAGTGTGTGGTGTATGTGTGTGTGTGTGTGTGTAGTGTGAGGGATGGTGTATGTGTGTGTGTAGTGTCCGGGATGGTGTATGTGTGTGTGTAATGTGAGTTATGGTGTATGTGTGTATGTAGTGTGAGTTATGGTGTATGTGTGTGTGTAGTGTGAGGGATGGTGTATGTGTGTGTGTAGTGTGTGGTGTATGTGTGTGTGTGTGTGTGTGTGGTGTGAGGGATGGTGTATGTGTGTGTGTGTATGTGTGTTTAGTGTAAGGGATGGTGTATGTGTGTGTGTAGTGTGTGGTGTATATGTGTGTGTGTGTGTGTTTAGTGTAAAGGATGGTGTATGTGTGTGTGTAGTGTGAGGGATGGTGTATGTGTGTGTGTAGTGTGTGGTGTATGTGTGTGTGTGTGTGTGTGTAGTGTGAGGGATGGTGTATGTGTGTGTGTAGTGTGAGTGATGGTGTATGTGTGTGTGTAGTGTGTGGTGTATGTGTGTGTGTAGTGTGTGGTGTATGTGTGTGTGTAGTGTGTGGTGTATGTGTGTGTGTAGTGTGTGGTGTATGTGTGGTGTATGTGTGTGTGTAGTGTGAGGGATGGTGTATGTGTGTGTGTAGTGTGAGGGATGGTGTATGTGTGTGTGTAGTGTGTGGTGTATGTGTGTGTGTAGTGTGAGAGATGGTGTATGTGTGTGTGTAGTGTGAGTTATGGTGTATGTGTGTGTGTAGTGTGAGTTATGGTGTATGTGTGTGAGTAGTGTGTGGTGTATGTGTGTGTGTAGTGTGTGGTATATGTGTGTTTGTAGTGTGTGGTGTATGTGTGTGTGTAGTGTGAGAGATGGTGTATGTGTGTGTGTAGTGTGTGGTGTATGTGTGTGTAGTGTGTGGTGTATGTGTGTGTGTAGTGTGTGGTGTATGTGTGTGTGTAGTGTGAGGGATGGTGTATGTGTGTGTAATGTGTGGTGTATGTGTGTGTGTAGTGTGTGGTGTATGTGTGTGTGTAGTGTGAGGGATGGTGTATGTGTGTGTGTAGTGTGTTGTGTATGTGTGTGTGTAGTGTGTCGTGTATGTGTGTGTGTAGTGTGAGTTATGGTGTTTGTGTGTGTGTAGTGTGAGGGATGGTGTATGTGTGTGTGTAGTGCGAGGGATGTGTGTGTGTGTGTGTGTAGTGTGTGGTGTATGTGTGTGTGTAATGTGAGTTATGGTGTATGTGTGTGTGTAGTGTGAGTTATGGTGTATGTGTGTGTGTAGTGTGAGGGATGGTGTATGTGTGTGTGTAGTGTGAGTTATGGTGTATGTGTGTGTGTAGTGTGAGTTATGGTGTATGTGTGTGTGTAGTGTGAGGGATGGTGTATGTGTGTGTGTAGTGTGAGTTATGGTGTATGTGTGTGTGTAGTGTGAGAGACGGTGTATGTGAGTGTGTAGTGTGAGTTATGGTGTATGTGTGTGTGTAGTGTGTGGTGTATGTGTGTGTGTAGTGTGAGGGATGGTGTATGTGTGTGTGTAGTGTGTGGTGTATGTGTGTGTGTAGTGTGAGAGATGGTGTATGTGTGTGTGTAGTGTGAGAGATGGTGTATGTGTGTGTGTAGTGTGAGGGATGGTGTATGTGTGTGTGTAGTGTGAGTATGGTGTATGTGTTTGTGTAGTGTGAGGGATGGTGTATGTGTGTGTAATGTGTGTGTATGTGTGTGTGTAGTGTGTGGTGTATGTGTGTGTGTAGTGTGAGGGATGGTGTATGTGTGTGTGTAGTGTGTGGTGTATGTGTGTGTGTAGTGTGTGGTGTATGTGTGTGTGTAGTGTGAGTTATGGTGTATGTGTGTGTGTAGTGTGAGGGATGGTGTATGTGTGTGTGTAGTGTGTTGTGTATGTGTGTGTGTAGTGTGTGGTGTATGTGTGTGTGTAGTGTGAGTTATGGTGTATGTGTGTGTGTAGTGTGAGGGATGGTGTATGTGTGTGTGTAGTGGGAGGGATAGTGTGTGTGTGTGTGTGTAGTGTGTGGAGTATGTGTTTGTGTAGTGTGAGTTATGGTGTATGTGTGTGTGTAGTGTGAGTTATGGTGTATGTGTGTGTGTAGTGTGAGGGATGGTGTATGTGTGTGTGTAGTGTGAGTTATGGTGTATGTGTGTGTGTAGTGTGAGTTATGGTGTATGTGTGTGTGTAGTGTGAGGGATGGTGTATGTGTGTGTGTAGTGTGAGTTATGGTGTATGTGTGTGTGTAGTGTGAGAGACGGTGTATGTGAGTGTGTAGTGTGAGTTATGGTGTATGTGTGTGTGTAGTGTGTGGTGTATGTGTGTGTGTAGTGTGAGGGATGGTGTATGTGTGTGTGTAGTGTGTGGTGTATGTGTGTGTGTAGTGTGAGAGATGGTGTATGTGTGTGTGTAGTGTGAGAGATGGTGTATGTGTGTGTGTAGTGTGAGGGATGGTGTATGTGTGTGTGTAGTGTGAGTGATGGTGTATGTGTGTGTGTAGTGTGAGGGATGGTGTATGTGTGTGTGTAGTGTGAGGGATGGTGTATGTGTGTGTGTAGTGTGAGATATGGTGTATGTGTGTGTAGTGTGAGGGATGGTGTATGTGTGTGTGTAGTGTGAGGGATGGTGTATGTGTGTGTGTAGTGTGAGGGATGGTGTATGTGTGTGTGTAGTGTGAGGGATGGTGTATGTGTGTGTGTAGTGTGAGGGATGGTGTATGTGTGTGTGTAGTGTGAGGGATGGTGTATGTGTGTGTGTAGTGTGAGGGATGGTGTATGTGTGTGTGTAGTGTGAGGGATGGTGTATGTGTGTGTGTAGTGTGAGGGATGGTGTATGTGTGTGTGTAGTGTGAGGGATGGTGTATGTGTGTGTGTAGTGTGAGGGATGGTGTATGTGTGTGTGTAGTGTGAGGGATGGTGTATGTGTGTGTGTAGTGTGAGGGATGGTGTATGTGTGTGTGTAGTGTGAGGGATGGTGTATGTGTGTGTGTAGTGTGAGGGATGGTGTATGTGTGTGTGTAGTGTGAGGGATGGTGTATGTGTGTGTGTAGTGTGAGGGATGGTGTATGTGTGTGTGTAGTGTGAGGATGGTGTATGTGTGTGTAGTGTGGGATGGTGTATGTGTGTGTGTAGTGTGAGGGATGGTGTATGTGTGTGTGTAGTGTGTGGTGTATGTGTGTGTGTGTGTGTGTAGTGTGAGGGATGGTGTATGTGTGTGTGTAGTGTGAGGGATGGTGTATGTGTGTGTGTAGTGTGAGGGATGGTGTATGTGTGTGTGTAGTGTGAGGGATGGTGTATGTGTGTGTGTAGTGTGTGGTGTATGTGTGTGTGTGTGTGTGTAGTGTGTGGTGTATGTGTGTGTGTGTGTGTGTGTAGTGTGAGGGATGGTGTATGTGTGTGTGTAGTGTGAGGGATGGTGTATGTGTGTGTGTAGTGTGTGGGATGGTGTATGTGTGTGTGTAGTGTGAGGGATGGTGTATGTGTGTGTGTAGTGTGAGGGATGGTGTATGTGTGTGTGTAGTGTGAGGATGGTGTATGTGTGTGTGTAGTGTGAGGGATGGTGTATGTGTGTGTGTAGTGTGAGGGATGGTGTATGTGTGTGTGTAGTGTGAGGATGGTGTATGTGTGTGTGTAGTGTGAGGGATGGTGTATGTGTGTGTGTAGTGTGGGGATGGTGTATGTGTGTGTGTAGTGTGAGGGATGGTGTATGTGTGTGTGTAGTGTGAGGGATGGTGTATGTGTGTGTGTAGTGTGAGGGATGGTGTATGTGTGTGTGTAGTGTGAGTGATGGTGTATGTGTGTGTGTAGTGTGAGGGATGGTGTATGTGTGTGTGTAGTGTGAGGGATGGTGTATGTGTGTGTGTAGTGTGTGGGATGGTGTGTGTGTGTGTGTGTAGTGTGAGGGATGGTGTATGTGTGTGTGTAGTGTGAGGATGGTGTATGTGTGTGTGTAGTGTGAGGGATGGTGTATGTGTGTGTGTAGTGTGAGGGATGGTGTATGTGTGTGTGTAGTGTGAGGGATGGTGTATGTGTGTGTGTAGTGTGAGGGATGGTGTATGTGTGTGTGTAGTGTGAGGATGGTGTATGTGTGTGTGTAGTGTGAGGGATGGTGTATGTGTGTGTGTAGTGTGAGGATGGTGTATGTGTGTGTGTAGTGTGAGGATGGTGTTTGTGTGTGTGTAGTGTGAGGGATGGTGTATGTGTGTGTGTAGTGTGAGGGATGGTGTATGTGTGTGTGTAGTGTGAGGATGGTGTATGTGTGTGTGTAGTGTGTGGTGTATGTGTGTGTGTAGTGTGAGGGATGGTGTATGTGTGTGTGTAGTGTGAGGGATGGTGTATGTGTGTGTGTAGTGTGAGGGATGGTGTATGTGTGTGTGTAGTGTGAGGGATGGTGTATGTGTGTGTGTAGTGTGAGGGATGGTGTATGTGTGTGTGTAGTGTGAGGGATGGTGTATGTGTGTGTGTGTGTGTGTGTAGTGTGAGGGATGGTGTATGTGTGTGTGTAGTGTGAGGGATGGTGTATGTGTGTGTGTGTGAGTGTGGTGTATGTGTGTGTGTGTGTGAGGGATGGTGTATGTGTGTGTGTAGTGTGAGGGATGGTGTATGTGTGTGTGTAGTGTGAGGGATGGTGTATGTGTGTGTGTAGTGTGAGGGATGGTGTATGTGTGTGTGTAGTGTGAGGGATGGTGTATGTGTGTGTGTAGTGTGAGGGATGGTGTATGTGTGTGTGTAGTGTGAGGGATGGTGTATGTGTGTGTGTAGTGTGAGGGATGGTGTATGTGTGTGTGTAGTGTGAGGGATGGTGTATGTGTGTGTGTAGTGTGAGGGATGGTGTATGTGTGTGTGTAGTGTGAGGGATGGTGTATGTGTGTGTGTAGTGTGAGGGATGGTGTATGTGTGTGTGTAGTGTGAGGGATGGTGTATGTGTGTGTGTAGTGTGAGGATGGTGTATGTGTGTGTGTAGTGTGAGGATGGTGTATGTGTGTGTGTAGTGTGAGGGATGGTGTATGTGTGTGTGTAGTGTGAGGGATGGTGTATGTGTGTGTGTAGTGTGAGGTATGGTGTATGTGTGTGTGTAGTGTGAGGGATGGTGTGTGTGTGTGTGTAGTGTGAGGGATGGTGTATGTGTGTGTAGTGTGTGGTGTATGTGTGTGTGTGTGTGTGTGTAGTGTGAGGGATGGTGTATGTGTGTGTGTGTAGTGTGAGGGATGGTGTATGTGTGTGTGTAGTGTGAGGGATGGTGTATGTGTGTGTGTAGTGTGAGGATGGTGTATGTGTGTGTGTAGTGTGAGGGATGGTGTATGTGTGTGTGTAGTGTGAGGGATGGTGTGTGTGTAGTGTGTGTGTGTGTGTGTGTGTAGTGTGAGGGATGGTGTATGTGTGTGTGTAGTGTGTGGTGTATGTGTGTGTGTGTGTGTAGTGTGAGGGATGGTGTATGTGTGTGTGTAGTGTGAGGGATGGTGTATGTGTGTGTGTAGTGTGAGGGATGGTGTATGTGTGTGTGTAGTGTGTGGTGTATGTGTGTGTGTGTAGTGTGAGGGATGGTGTATGTGTGTGTGTAGTGTGAGGGATGGTGTATGTGTGTGTGTAGTGTGGTGGTGTATGTGTGTGTGTAGTGTGAGGGATGGTGTATGTGTGTGTGTGTAGTGTGAGGGATGGTGTATGTGTGTGTGTAGTGTGAGGGATGGTGTATGTGTGTGTGTAGTGTGAGGGATGGTGTATGTGTGTGTGTAGTGTGAGGGATGGTGTATGTGTGTGTGTAGTGTGTGGTGTATGTGTGTGTGTGTGTGTAGTGTGAGGGATGGTGTATGTGTGTGTGTAGTGTGATGGTGTATGTGTGTGTGTAGTGTGAGGGATGGTGTATGTGTGTGTGTAGTGTGAGGGATGGTGTATGTGTGTGTGTAGTGTGAGGGATGGTGTATGTGTGTGTGTAGTGTGAGGGATGGTGTATGTGTGTGTGTAGTGTGAGGGATGGTGTATGTGTGTGTGTAGTGTGAGGGATGGTGTATGTGTGTGTGTAGTGTGTGGTGTATGTGTGTGTGTGTGTGTGTAGTGTGAGGGATGGTGTATGTGTGTGTGTAGTGTGAGGGATGGTGTATGTGTGTGTGTAGTGTGAGGTGGTGTATGTGTGTGTGTAGTGTGAGGGATGGTGTATGTGTGTGTGTAGTGTGAGAGATGGTGTATGTGTGTGTGTAGTGTGAGGGATGGTGTATGTGTGTGTGTAGTGTGAGGGATGGTGTATGTGTGTGTGTAGTGTGAGGGATGGTGTATGTGTGTGTGTAGTGTGTGGTGTATGTGTGTGTGTGTAGTGTGAGGGATGGTGTATGTGTGTGTGTAGTGTGAGGGATGGTGTATGTGTGTGTGTAGTGTGAGGTGTATGTGTGTGTGTGTGTGTGTGTTGTGTGTGTGTAGTGTGTGTGTGTGTGTGTGTGTAGTGTGAGGGATGGTGTATGTGTGTGTAGTGTGAGGGATGGTGTATGTGTGTGTGTAGTGTGAGGGATGGTGTATGTGTGTGTGTAGTGTGAGGGATGGTGTATGTGTGTGTAGTGTGAGAGATGGTGTATGTGTGTGTGTAGTGTGTGGTGTATGTGTGTGTGTAGTGTGAGGGATGGTGTATGTGTGTGTGTAGTGTGAGGGATGGTGTATGTGTGTGTGTAGTGTGTGGTGTATGTGTGTGTGTGTGTGTAGTGTGAGGGATGGTGTATGTGTGTGTGTAGTGTGAGTTATGGTGTATGTGTGTGTGTAGTGTGAGGGATGGTGTATGTGTGTGTGTAGTGTGAGGGATGGTGTATGTGTGTGTGTAGTGTGAGGGATGGTGTATGTGTGTGTGTAGTGTGTGGTGTATGTGTGTGTGTGTGTGTAGTGTGATGGTGTATGTGTGTGTGTAGTGTGTGGTGTATGTGTGTGTGTAGTGTGAGGGATGGTGTATGTGTGTGTGTAGTGTGAGGGATGGTGTATGTGTGTGTGTAGTGTGAGGATGGTGTATGTGTGTGTGTAGTGTGAGTGATGGTGTATGTGTGTGTGTGTAGTGTGAGGGATGGTGTATGTGTGTGTGTAGTGTGAGGGATGGTGTATGTGTGTGTGTAGTGTGAGTTATGGTGTATGTGTGTGTGTAGTGTGAGGGATGGTGTATGTGTGTGTGTAGTGTGAGGTATGGTGTATGTGTGTGTGTAGTGTGAGGGATGGTGTATGTGTGTGTGTAGTGTGAGTTATGGTGTATGTGTGTGTGTAGTGTGAGGATGGTGTATGTGTGTGTGTAGTGTGAGGGATGGTGTATGTGTGTGTGTAGTGTGTGGTGTATGTGTGTGTGTGTGTAGTGTGAGGGATGGTGTATGTGTGTGTGTAGTGTGAGTTATGGTGTATGTGTGTGTGTAGTGTGAGGGATGGTGTATGTGTGTGTGTAGTGTGAGGGATGGTGTATGTGTGTGTGTAGTGTGAGGGATGGTGTATGTGTGTGTGTAGTGTGAGGGATGGTGTATGTGTGTGTGTAGTGTGAGGGATGGTGTATGTGTGTGTGTAGTGTGAGGGATGGTGTATGTGTGTGTGTGTAGTGTGTGGTGTATGTGTGTGTGTGTGTGTGTAGTGTGAGGGATGGTGTATGTGTGTGTGTAGTGTGAGAGATGGTGTATGTGTGTGTGTAGTGTGAGAGATGGTGTATGTGTGTGTGTAGTGTGAGGGATGGTGTATGTGTGTGTGTAGTGTGAGGGATGGTGTATGTGTGTGTGTAGTGTGAGGGATGGTGTATGTGTGTGTGTAGTGTGTGGTGTATGTGTGTGTGTGTGTGTAGTGTGAGGGATGGTGTATGTGTGTGTGTAGTGTGAGGGATGGTGTATGTGTGTGTGTAGTGTGAGGGATGGTGTATGTGTGTGTGTAGTGTGAGGGATGGTGTATGTGTGTGTGTAGTGTGAGGGATGGTGTATGTGTGTGTGTAGTGTGATGGTGTATGTGTGTGTGTGTGTTTGTGTAGTGTGAGGGATGGTGTATGTGTGTGTGTAGTGTGAGAGATGGTGTATGTGTGTGTGTGTGTGTATTGTGAGGTATAGTGTATTGTGTGTGTGTATGTGAGAGTTGGTGTATGTGTGTGTGTAGTTAGTATGGGATGGTGTTGATGTGTGTATGTGTAGTGTTGTAGTGATGGTGTATGTGTGTGTGTAGTGTGAGGATGTGTATGGTGTGTAGTGTGTATGGTGTATGTGTTGTGTGCAGTGTGAGGGATGGTGTATGTGTGTGTGTAGTGTGAGTGATGGTGTATGTGTGTGTGTAGTGTGAGGGATGGTGTATGTGTGTGTGTGTCGGGATGGTGTAGTGTTGTATGTGAGTGTGGTGTATGTGTGTGTGTGTAGTGTGAGGGATGGTGTATGTGTGTGTGTAGTGTGAGGGATGGTGTTTGTGTGTGTAGTGTGAGAGATGGTGTATGTGTGTGTGTAGTGTGTGGTGTATGTGTGTGTGTGTGTGTAGTGTGAGGGATGGTGTATGTGTGTGTGTAGTGTGAGGGATGGTGTATGTGTGTGTGTAGTGTGAGAGATGGTGTATGTGTGTGTGTGTAGTGTGAGGTATGGTGTATGTGTGTGTGTGTAGTGTGAGTTATGGTGTATGTGTGTGTGTGTGTGAGGATGGTGTATGTGTGTGTGTAGTGTGAGGCATGGTGTATGTGTGTGTGTAGTGTGAGGATGGTGTATGTGTGTGTGTAGTGTGAGGGATGGTGTATGTGTGTGTGTAGTGTGAGGGATGGTGTATGTGTGTGTGTAGTGTGAGGGATGGTGTATGTGTGTGTGTAGTGTGAGGGATGGTGTATGTGTGTGTGTGTGTAGTGTGAGGTATGGTGTATGTGTGTGTGTAGTGTGAGGGATGGTGTATGTGTGTGTGTAGTGTGAGGGATGGTGTATGTGTGTGTGTGTGTGGTGTGTGTGTGTGTGTGTGTGTAGTGTGAGGGATGGTGTATGTGTGTGTGTAGTGTGAGGTATGGTGTATGTGTGTGTGTGTAGTGTGAGGGATGGTGTATGTGTGTGTGTAGTGTGAGAGATGGTGTATGTGTGTGTGTAGTGTGAGGGATGGTGTATGTGTGTGTGTAGTGTGAGGTTGGTGTTTGTGTGTGTGTTGTGTGTGTGGTGTATGTGTGTGTGTAGTGTGAGGGATGGTGTATGTGTGTGTGTAGTGTGTGGTGTATGTGTGTGTGTAGTGTGAGGGATGGTGTATGTGTGTGTGTAGTGTGTGATGTATGTGTGTGTGTAGTGTGATGGTGTATGTGTGTGTGTGTAGTGTGAGGGATGGTGTATGTGTGTGTGTAGTGTGTGGTGTATGTGTGTGTGTGTGTGATGGTGTATGTGTGTGTGTAGTGTGAGGTATGGTGTATGTGTGTGTGTGTAGTGTGAGGGATGGTGTATGTGTGTGTGTGTGTGTGTGTGGATGGTGTATGTGTGTGTGTAGTGTGAGGGATGGTGTATGTGTGTGTGTAGTGTTTGGTGTTTGTGTGTGTGTAGTGTGTGGTGTTTGTGTTGTGTGTGTGTAGTGTGAGTTATGGTGTATGTGTGTGTGTAGTGTGAGGGATGGTGTATGTGTGTGTGTGTGAGTGTGGTGTATGTGTGTGTGTAGTGTGAGTGATGGTGTATGTGTGTGTGTAGTGTGAGTGA
The DNA here is from genome assembly GCA_958450375.1 of Homarus gammarus. NCBI lineage: Eukaryota > Metazoa > Arthropoda > Malacostraca > Decapoda > Nephropidae > Homarus > Homarus gammarus. The sequence goes on from CAUDMG010000519.1 coordinate 86,394, forward strand.
TGGTGTATGTGTGTGTGTGTGTGTGAGTTATGGTGTATGTGTGTGTGTAGTGTGAGTTATGGTGTATGTGTGTGTGTGTGAGGGATGGTGTATGTGTGTGTGTGGGTGTGGTGTATGTGTGTGTGTGTGTGTGTGTGGTGTATGTGTGTGAGTTATGGTGTATGTGTGTGTGTAGTGTGAGGGATGGTGTATGTGTGTGTGTAGTGTGAGGGATGGTGTATGTGTGTGTGTGTGTGTGAGTGATGGTGTATGTGTGTGTGTAGTGTGAGGATGGTATGGTGTATGTGTGTGTGTAGTGTGAGGGATGGTGTATGTGTGTGTGTAGTGTGAGGTGATGGTGTATGTGTGTGTGTAGTGTGAGGTATGGTGTATGTGTGTGTGTAGTGTGAGGGATGGTGTATGTGTGTGTGTAGTGTGAGTGATGGTGTATGTGTGTGTGTTGTGTGAGTGATGGTGTATGTGTGTGTGTGTAGTGTGATGGATGGTGTGTGTGTGTGTGTAGTGTGAGGGATGGTGTATGTGTGTGTGTAGTGTGATGTATGGTGTATGTTTGTGTGTAGAGATAGGGATGGTGTATGTGTGTGTGTAGTGTGAGGATGGTGTATGTGTGTGTGTAGTGTGAGTGGTGATGTGTGTATGTGTGTGTGTGTGTGTGAGTGATGGTGTATGTGTGTGTCGTGTGAGTATGGTGTATGTGTGTGTGTGTGAGTTATGGTGTATGTGTGTGTGTAGTGTGAGTATGGTGTATGTGTGTGTGTGTGTAGTGTGAGGATGGTGTATGTGTGTGTGTGTGGAGTATGGTGTATGTGTGTGTGTAGTGTGAGGGATGGTGTATGTGTGTGTGTAGTGTGAGGGATGGTGTATGTGTGTGTGTAGTGTGATGGTGTATGTGTGTGTGTGTGTAGTGTGAGGGATGGTGTATGTGTGTGTGTAGTGTGTGGTGTATGTGTGTGTGTGTGTGTGTAGTGTGAGGGATGGTGTATGTGTGTGTGTAGTGTGAGGGATGGTGTATGTGTGTGTGTAGTGTGAGGGATGGTGTATGTGTGTGTGTAGTGTGAGGGATGGTGTATGTGTGTGTGTGTATGTGTGTGGGATGGTGTATGTGTGTGTGTAGTGTGAGTGATGGTGTATGTGTGTGTGTAGTGTGTGGTGTATGTGGTGTGTGTGTGTGTGTGTGGTGTATGGTGTATGTGTGTGTGTGTAGTGTGAGGGATGGTGTATGTGTGTGTGTAGTGTGAGGGATGGTGTATGTGTGTGTGTAGTGTGTGGTGTATGTGTGTGTGTGTGTGTAGTGTGAGGGATGGTGTATGTGTGTGTGTAGTGTGAGGGATGGTGTATGTGTGTGTAGTGTGAGAGTGATGGTTTGTGTGTGTGAGTGTAGGTGTGTGTGTGTGTGTGTGTGATGGTGTATGTGTGTGTGTAGTGTGAGGGATGGTGTATGTGTGTGTGTAGTGTGAGGGATGGTGTATGTGTGTGTGTAGTGTGAGGGATGGTGTATGTGTGTGTGTAGTGTGAGGATGTGTATGTGTGTGTGTGTGTGAGTGTGGTGTATGTGTGTGTGTGTGGTTTTTGGTGTGTGTGTGTGTAGTGTGAGTGATGGTGTATGTGTGTGTGTAGTGTGAGGGATGGTGTATGTGTGTGTGTAGTGTGAGGATGGTGTATGTGTGTGTGTAGTGTGAGGGATGGTGTATGTGTGTGTGTAGTGTGAGGGATGGTGTATGTGTGTGTGTAGTGTGAGGTATGGTGTATGTGTGTGTGTAGTGTGAGGTATGGTGTAGTGTGTGTGTAGTGTGAGGGATGGTGTATGTGTGTGTAGTGTGAGGGATGGTGTATGTGTGTGTGTGTGTGTGTAGTGTGAGGGATGGTGTATGTGTGTGTGTGTGTGTGTGTGTGTAGTGTGAGTGATGGTGTATGTGTGTGTAGTGTGTGGTGTATGTGTGTGTGTAGTGTGTTATGTGTAGTGTGTGTGTAGGTAGAGATGGTGTAGTGTGTGTTCGTGTGTTGGTGTATGGTGTGTGGTGTCAGTATATGGTATGTGCATATGTGTGTAGTGTAGTGTGGAAAGCTCTACGTTCATTTACATGTGACTGTGTAAGGTGCAGTGTGTATGGTGATCATGATTTGTCGTAGTGTGATTTTTCAATGGTGGATGGGTGTTGTATGCGTCAGTTCGTGCAGTATGGCTGGATGCGTGTTGTGGTGTCGACCAGCAATTCTCGGACAAGGGATCTCAGGTGGTAGTAGGAGCCGGTGTCGGGGATGGTGTAGAAGCTTCTAACCAAATTTGCAGATGTGGTGTATGTGTGTGTGTGTAGTGTGAGGGATGGTGTATGTGTGTGTGTAGTGTGAGGGATGGTGTTTGTGTGTGTAGTGTGAGATATGGTGTATGTGTGTGTTGTGTGGTGTGAGGTATGGTGTATGTGTGTGTGTGTGTAGTGTGAGAGATGGTGTATGTGTGTGTGTGTAGTGTGAGGTATGGTGTATGTGTGTGTGTGTGTAGTGTGAGGTATGGTGTATGTGTGTGTGTGTGTAGTGTGAGAGATGGTGTATGTGTGTGTGTGTGTGTAGTGTGAGGCATGGTGTATGTGTGCGTGTGTAGTGTGAAGGATGGTGTATGTGTGTGTGTAGTGTGAGGGATGGTGTATGTGTGTGTGTAGTGTGAGGGATGGTGTATGTGTGTGTGTAGTGTGAGGGATGGTGTATGTGTGTGTGTGTAGTGTGAGGATGGTGTATGTGTGTGTGTAGTGTGAGGGATGGTGTATGTGTGTGTGTGTAGTGTGAGGTATGGTGTATGTGTGTGTGTGTAGTGTGAGGGATGGTGTATGTGTGTGTGTGTAGTGTGAGGGATGGTGTATGTGTGTAGTGTGTGGTATGTGTGTGTGTGTGTGTAGTGTGAGGGATGGTGTATGTGTGTGTGTAGTGTGAGTTATGGTGTATGTGTGTGTGTAGTGTGAGGGATGGTGTATGTGTGTGTGTAGTGTGAGTTATGGTGTATGTGTGTGTGTAGTGTGAGGGATGATGTATGTGTGTGTGTAGTGTGAGGGATGGTGTATGTGTGTGTGTGTAGTGTGTGGTGTATGTGTGTGTGTGTAGTGTGAGGGATGGTGTATGTGTGTGTGTAGAGTGAAAGATGCTGTATGTGTGTGTGTAGTGTGAGGGATGGTGTATGTGTGTGTGTAGTGTGTGTGTGTGTGTGTGTGTGTGTGTAGTGTGAGGGATGGTGTATGTGTGTGTGTAGTGTGTGGTGTATGTGTGTGTGTAGTGTGAGGTGGTGTATGTGTGTGTGTGTGTGTGTAGTGTGAGGGATGGTGTATGTGTGTGTGTAGTGTGTGGTGTATGTGTGTGTGTATTATGAGTTATGGTGAATGTGTGTGTGTAGTGTGAGTTATGGTGTATGTGTGTGTGTGTAGTGTGAGGGATTGTGTATGTGTGTGTGTGTTGTGTGATTTATGGTGTATGTGTGTGTGTAGTGTGAGTTATGGTGTATGTGTGTGTGTAGTGTGAGGGATGGTGTATGTGTGTGTGTAGTGTGTGGTGTATGTCTGTGTGTGTGTAGTGTGAGTTATGGTGTATGTGTGTGTGTAGTGTGAGGGATGGTGTATGTGTGTGTGTAGTGTGTGTGCGTGTGTAGTGTGAGTTATGGTGTATGTGTGTGTGTCGTGTGAGTTATGGTGTATGTGTGTGTGTCGTGTGAGGGATGAGTTATGGTGTATGTGTGTGTGTAGTGTGAGTTATGGTGTATGTGTGTGTGTCGTGTGAGGGATGGTGTATATGTGTGTGTTGTGTGTGGTGTATGTGTGTGTGTCGTGTGAGTTATGGTGTATGTGTCGTGTGAGTTATGGTGTATGTGTGTGTGTCGTGTGAGTTATGGTGTATGTGTGTGTGTGTTTCGTGTGAGGGATGAGTTATGGTGTATGTGTGTGTGTCGTGTGAGTTATGGTGTATGTGTGTGTGTATTGTGAGGGATGAGTTATGGTGTAAGTGTGTGTGTCGTGTGAGTTATGGTGTATGTGTGTGTGTCGTGTCGGTTATGGTGTATGTGTGTGTTTCGTGTGAGTTATGGTGTGTGTGTGTGTGTGTGTCGTGTGAGTTATGGTGTATGTGTGTGTCGAGTGAGTTATGGTGTATGTGTGTGTGTCGTGTGAGTTATGGTGTGTGTGTGTGTGTCGTGTTAGGGATGAGTTATGGTGTGTGTGTGTGTGTGTCGTGTGAGTTATGGTGTATGTGTGTGTGTCGTGTGAGTTATTGTGTATGTGTCTGTGTCGTGTGAGTTATGGTGTAATGTATGTGTGTGTGTCTTGTTTAGTTATGGTGTATGTGTGTGTGTCGTATGAGTCATGGTGTATGTGTGTGTGTCTTGTGAGTTATGGTGTATGTGTGTGTGTCGTGTGAGTTATGGTGTGTGTGTGTGTGTCTTGTGAGTTATGGTGTATGTGTGTGTGTCTTGTGAGTTATGGTGTATGTGTGTGTGTCGTGTGAGTTATGGTGTGTGTGTGTGTCGTGTGAAGGATGAGTTATGGTGTGTGTCGTGTGAGTTATGGTGTATGTGTGTGTGTAATGTGACGGATGAGTTATGGTGTAAGTGTGTGTGTCGTGTGAGTTATGGTGTATGTGTGTGTGTCGTGTGAGTTATGGTGTGTGTGTGTTTCGTGTGAGTTATGGTGTATGTGTGTGTGTCGTGTGAGTTATGGTGTATGTGTGTGTCGAGTAGGTTATGGTGTATGTGTGTGTGTGTCGTGTTAGTTATGGTGTGTGTGTAGTGTGAGGTATGAGTTATGGTGTGTGTGTGCATTCGTGTGAGTTATGGTGTATGTGTGTGTGCCGTGTGAGTTATGGTGTGTGTGTGTGTGTGTGTGTAGTGTGAGAGATGGTGTATGTTTGTGTGTAGTGTGATTTATGGTGTATGTGTGTGTGTAGTGTGAGTTGTGGTGTATGTGTGTGTGTAGTGTGAGGGATGGTGTATGTGTGTGTGTAGTGTGTGGTGTATGTGTGTGTGTGTGTGTGTGTGTAGTGTGAGGGATGGTGTATGTGTGCGTGTAGTGTGTGGTGTATGTGGGTGTGTGTAGTGTGAGTTATGGTGTATGTGTGTGTGTAGTGTGAGGGATGGTGTATGTGTGTGTGTAGTGTGTGGTGTATGTCTGTGTGTGTGTAGTGTGAGTTATGGTGTATGTGTGTGTGTAGTGTGAGGGATGGTTTATGTGTGTGTTTAGTGTGTGGTGTATGTGTGTGTGTGTGTGCAGTGTGAGGGATGGTGTTTGTGTGTGTGTGTAGTGTGTGGTGTATGTGTGTGTGTCTTGTGAGTTATGGTGTATGTGTGTGTGTCGTGTGAATTATGGTGTTTATGTGTCGTGTGAGCGATGAGTTATGGTGTATGTGTGTCGTGTGAGTTATGGTGTATGTGTGTGTGTCGTGTGAGTTATGGTGTATGTGTGTGTGTCTTGTGAGTTATGGTGTATGTGTGTGTGCCTTGTGAGTTATGGTGTATGTGTGTGTGAATTATGGTGTATATGTGTGCGTGTGTCGTGTGAGGGATGAGTTATGGTGTGTGTCGTGTGAGTTATGGTGTATGTGTGTGTGTGTATTGTGAGGGATGAGTTATGGTGTAAGTGTGTGTGTGTGTCGTGTGAGTTATGGTGTATGTGTGTGTGCCGTGTGAGTTATGGTGTATGTGTGTGTTTCGTGTGAGTTATGGTGTATGTGTGTGTGTCGTGTGAGTTATGGTGTATGTGTGTGTGTCGAGTGAGTTATGGTGTATGTGTGTGTGTCGTGTGAGTTATGGTGTGTGTGTGTGTGTAGTGTGAGGGATGAATTATGGTGTGTGTGTGTGTGTCTTGTGAGTTATGGTGTGTGTGTGTGTAGTGTGAGGGATGAATTATGGTGTGTGTTTGTGTGTCGTGTGAGTTATCGTGTATGTGTGTGTGTCGTGTGAGTTATTGTGTATGTGTGTGTGTCGAGTGAGTTATGGTGTATGTGTGTGTGTCGTGTGAGTTATGGTGTGTGTGTGTGTGTCTTGTGAGTTATTGTGTATGTGTGTGTGTGTGTCTTGTGAGTTATGGTGTATGTGTGTGTGTCGAGTCAGTTATGGTGTATGTGTGTGTGTCGTGTGAGATATGGTGTATGTGTCTGTCGTGTGAGTTATGGTGTATGTGTGTGTGTCGTTTGAGTTATGGAGTATGTGTGTGTGTCGAGTGAGTTATGGTGTATGTGTCGTGTGAGTTATGGTGTATGTGTGTGTCGTGTGAGGGATGATTTATGGTGTATGTGTGTGTCGTGCGAGTTCTGGTGTATGTGTGTGTGTCGTGTGAGGGATGGTGTATGTGTGTGTGTGTCGTGTGAGTTATGGTGTATGTGTGTGTGTGTGTCGTGTGAGGGATGATTTATGGTGTATGTGTGTGTCGTGTGAGTTCTGGTGTATGTGTGAGTTATGGTGTATGTGTGTGTGTCGTGTGAGTTATGGTGTATGTGTGGGTGCCGTGTGAGTTATGGTGTATGTGTATGTGTGGGTGTCGTGTGAGTTATGGTGTATGTGTGTGTGTCGTGTGAGTTATGGTGTATGTGTGTGTGTCGTGTGAGTTATGGTGTATGTGTGTGTGTCGTGTGAGTTATGGTGTATGTGTGTGTGTCGTGTGAGTTATGGTGTATGTGTGTGTGCCGTGTGAGTTATGGTGTATGTGTGTGTGTCGTGTGAGTTATGGTGTATGTGTGTGTTTCGTGTGAGTTATGGTGTATGTGTGTGTGTGTGTGTTTGAGTTTGTGTGTGTCGTTTGAGTTATGGTGTATGTGTGTGTGTCGTGTGAGTTATGGTGTATGTGTGTTTCGTGTGAGTTATGGTGTATGCGTGTGTGTCGTGTGAGTTATGGTGTATGTGCGTGTGTAGTGTTAGTTATGGTGTATGTGTGAGTTATGGTGTATGTATATGTGTTTGAGTTATGGTGTATGTGTGTTTCGTGTGAGTTATGGTGTATGTGTGTTTCGTGTGAGTTATGGTGTATGTGTGTGTGTCGTGTGAGTTATGGTGTATGTGTGTGTGTCGTGTGAGTTATGGTGTATGTGTGAGTTATGGTGTATGTGTGTGTGTCGTGTGAGTTATGGTGTATGTATATGTGTCGTTTGAGCAATGAGTTATGGTGTATGTGTGTCGTGTGAGTTATGGTGTGTGTGTCGTGTGAGGGTCAGGTCAGGGTCGGTGAGGTTGGGCTAGGGTCTTTTTAAGGTACTGTAGATGGGTTAGGTTAGGTTAGGTTAGGTTAGGATAGGTTAGGATAGGTTAGGTTAGGTTAGGTTAGGTTAGGTTAAGGTGTCTGATTTTTTATGGAGATTCAAATATCATACTGAACACTGTTCTTTATTCCCCTTTTAGTTTTAATGATTTTTAATTTAACTGATCGATACAAAATATAAGAAAAGGATATTATTTTTTACAGCCTAAGGTGAGGTCCAGGAACACCTTACAATCACTTTGGTGTTAGTCCGTGGAGGTGATACAGGAGTTAAACATTTATTCTATTGTAGTATTGTCAAAACATAGATTTGTAATTATTGGAAAAAAAACAACAACAACAACAACTCCATGACATTGCTTCACTTCCTGAAATTAATAACTAATTTTTTTTATGAGAGCTACAGTCATCAACTAAAATGTCTTGTCGACTCTCCTCCTGAACCACCATGAACCCAAAGAGATTCATACTCGTGAATTCGAAGCATTTATGGACAGAATAATATATCACTGTCAATACTGCTTCGGGTTCATGAGTCCGGATCTCTGGGTTCGTGGTGGTTCAGGGGGAGAGGCGACAGGACTTAAGTGGGTGAGTGTACCTGTTATCTTATTCATAACTGTTACGAGTTGGGGATTTAGAATATAGTTATACGTCTACCCAGATCCCAACAGGTAACAACAAAAAAAAAACAAAGACAATCGGACTAAAAAAAGGGTAGACAAAGGATGCGAGTTTTCGTTGTATATAATAAAGTACCATAAATTCCTTAACAAAATATTCAGCTTATACACTACCCTTAACCAAACTTAACCTAAACACGAACAGTATATACATAGTAATAAAACATAAAACAATAGTGAAGCAATGTGGAGGGGGAAGAGGCAATACAAGATTACAAATACTTAAGTGAGGAGCTGAGATGGCTGACGAGCAAGGCTGAGTATGGTAGAAGACGGTAAATAGTCACTGTGCCGTAGGTTTCCAGGATAGGTGATCCTGTGGTCGCTTCCCAGAGTGAAGTGTCCTCTCCTCGAATTGGAGCTGACAAAGTAGACTGAGGCGGAAGTGACGCAACAACCAGGATATGGAGAAGGGAAACCCGGGAGTGGTAACTAAGACGAGCCATACTCGTGTTTCGTCCCTAGATGGCGTTGCTCGTGGTGCTGGGTAGGTAGATGAAGACAATCGGTGGAGGGGTTCGTAACACACCCCCCCTCCAAAGACCTTCGTAGCGCGGGCGCGAAGGAGGTGATCACCTGGTGCGTCTGGAGAGTAGCTGCTACATTTCCACTGGAGCTCGGGATAAGGAGTCTGCAATCAGGTTTTCCACCCCCTTTATGTGCCGGACTTGTAGATTATAGGGCTGGGTGAGGAGAGCCCAGCGGAGGATTCGCTGGTTGGAGGTCTTGTTGGTTTGGATGAACGTGAGTGGGTTATGGTCGGTGAAGACCAGGGTTGTTTGTGGGCAAGACTGGAGGTAACATTCAAACTTCTTTATTGCCAACACCAGAGCCAGGGCCTCCTTCTCTATGGTCGAGTAGTTGGTCTGATGTTTTTTCAACTTGGCGGAGTAATATGCCACAGGGTGAAGGACATCAGTGGTTGGGTCGGGTTGTAGGAGCACAGCCCCCACTCCGACACCACTAGCGTCGATTTGCAGATGGAAGGGCAAGGTGTAGTCAGGGGGGTGGACTACAGGCTTAGAGGCAAGGAAGGCTTTGAGGCGGTGGAAAGACTGGTCGCACTTCTGGTTCCAGATGTAAGGGACCGCAGAACTGGTAAGGTCTGTGAGGGGTCCGGCCACGCTGGAGAAGTTACTGCAGAACCGACGGTAGTAGCCGCACATCCCCAGGAAGCGCATGAGTTCCTTCCTCGTCCTTGGAGTGGGGAAGGACAAGATGGCTTCAACGTTTGCGTCCTTGGGTCTCACCATACCATGCCCAACGATATGTCCCAGGTAAGTCACCGAGGCCCGGCCAAAAGCAGATTTAGCCAGGTTTATGGTGAATCCAGTCTCTTGCAGTCGTGCAAACAGTATCTCCAAACGCACCAGATGTTCGTCCCAGCTGTCCGACACCACCACCAGGTCATCCAGGTAGGCGAACGTCCCACCTAGGTCTTGAATAAGGTAGTTTATGGCCCTCTGGAATGTGGCCGGAGCATTAGAAAAGCCAAACGCCATAACTAAATATTGAAAAAGACCAAATGGAGTTATAAATGCCGAGATTATTTTTGCCCTATCCGTGAGTCCTACTTGATAATATCCTTTCAACAGGTCTATAGTACTGATAAATTGGGCACAGCCTATGCTGTCTATTATATCTTCAATCAAAGGTAAAGGGTAGGAGTCTGAGACAGTGACCTGGTTCACTTTACGATAATCTGTACAGAAACGAAAGGTGCCATCGGGTTTTGGAATGAGAAGGCAAGGTGAAGCCCAGGGGGAGGTACTAGGCTCAGCTAAGTTATGTTTTAACAAAAAATCTACCTCCTTTTTCATAATCTCTTTTTTTTGTGGATTTAGACGATAAGCTGATTGTCTAATGGGTTGTACATCATCTGAGATTAGCTTAATATCATGTTTAAGTATATTGCAAAATCCTGGGAGGTCTGATGTGACTTTAGGAAATGTTGATAATAACTTAGTGAGATCTTTTGCTTGAGATGGATTCAGAACAGAAAAATACTCATCCAAATTGTTGAGTATGTGACTGTTAGCAGGGTTCTCTTTAGGTAGAGGGAAGTCTAAATTCTCCAATAGGTCCATGTCATCTGTCTCCGGCTCCGGCCCTGACAAAACCGTATGCAATACAGGTAGGCTTACAGCCTCTGGGATGTCTTCCTCTGACTGCCTGGAATGGTAAAGTTTCATGAGATTAATGTGAACAAGTTGTGAATCTTTTCTGCGATCAGGAGTATGGACTATATAGTTGAGAGGAGATAGTTTATTAGCATTGACTTGACAGTTTTGATGGAACCGTTCCAAGCAACCTTGGGACGGTGGGTGGTAAGCCGAAGATGTACAATGGTCCACACTGAGGTCTTTCATCACCTGTTTGAACAAAGATGGATCAGATTGTTGGGCTGTAATGAGCTCATCCTTACTAATGGTCTTATTGTACACATTTTCTGTGGGTAGTAAGATATTGGAGGTGGTTTTAGATGAAGAGGGCCCATTTCGCACACTCTGCGACCGGGTGACAGCACAAGATGGGAAAAGATGAGGAATAGTTTCTTTAAGGTCAGTGGTGGAGTTGACAGGTAAGGGAGAGTCGACTGTCTTTATGTTAGGAACCACTAGATCTCCTACCAAGTCATTACCCAATAATAAATGAATGCCGCACACAGGCATTGGGTCTTTCCTAATGGCTATTTGCACTTCCCCAGTAATCAAGGGACATTGGAGGTGCACTTTAGCTAAAGGATAGGAAGAATGGGACGAGAGATCTGAAATTAGAACACTCTCATTTGTAAATGCGGTAGATATATCAGGAATGACGTTAAACAGGAGGATAGATTGTGCTGCGCCCGTATCACGTAGTATACGAATAGGGAAAGAACGAGACCCCTCTATGATTGAAATTTTTCCCTCATAGGTGAATGAAGAGAAGAGATCCTGATGGGGCCTTTCCACATTGGCATTTGCTATTGGTTTGGATTTGGGATCCAGGGAACTACTTTTAGCAATTCGACACTTTGGGTGTTTACAATTCTGGATCGTATGGCCTGGGTTTTTACAGTAAGAACAAGTAAGCTTGGTTGCATCGGGGGGAGTAGGTGTGGGACCTTTCGACCTACCACTCACGTCCCCAAGGTTATCATCAGAGGAAGACCTAACATGTCGGGAAGTACCACGTTCTCTACTGCCCAGTGACTCCACCAACAAAGCATACGCATCAGCCAGCTCAGCAGCACGCCCTAAATTAACCTCTCCACGCTCCTCCACATGCTTCAAGATGTGAAATGGTATCTTGCTTTTCCACTCCTCCAGGACTACCAAATTTAACAAATCCTGAAATGTGGAGGTCTCTGTAGCCTCTAACCACTTCTTAAAAAACCTAAGCTTTTCTTGAGCAAACTCAACAAATGTGTGTGAAAATGGTTTGGTTAGTTTACGAAACCTCTGCCGGTATCCATCTGGCGTGATAGCATAAGAGGTGAGGATATTCTTTTTTACGTTATCATAGTCATCAGTCTGGTCTAAACAGTTATAAACTCTACGAGCCTTACCATATAATTTAGGAACTAACACTGACACCCACTGGTCCTTTGGCCACTCATTCTTCACGGCTATTTTCTCAAAAGTCCTAAATGACCCGTCCATATCGGATTCATCAAACCCGGGAACAAGGGAAGAAGCAGTAGCAGGGTTAAAAGCAGCGAGTTTCTCTTTTAATGCCACTTCTTTTGATTTAAACTCCGATGTTAAGGTGACTTCTGTCTCTCTCACCTGTAGTTCTTTCAGTTTAACCGCCTGCACCAACTTGGCCTGTTCCATCCTTTCTTCATGGTCCAACTTGTACTCCAACTTGGCCTGTTCCAACTTGGCCTGTTCCATCCTTTCTTCAGGGTCCAACTTGGCCACCTGCTCCAACTTGGCCTGCTCCAACTTGGCCTGTTCCAACTCGAGTTCTTTCATTTTGATTTGGAACTCGAACCTAGCTCGTTCTAGTTCTAAGGGGTCTATTCGTTGTGTTTCTTCTTGAGGGCTAGCCAGACCTGAGGCAACTTCTGGGTGAGGAGGGGTGGTGGATAGTGGTTGAAGTTTCTTGGACATGGGCGTTAATCTGTCAACAGCGGATTCTTTTAAAACTTCTTGTTGAACCAACACTTCAATCACATGATTTTTTAACATTTCCTTAGTCAGTTGCTGTGAAAATGGGATATTGTAATAGTTGGCTATTTCTTTCCATTCTTTCTTCAGGATATTAACACGTAATTTAGCTACGGAAGGATTTTCAATAAAATCCTGAAGATCAAAACCTGAGGTGGCCATTGTTAAGAAAAATAGGATAAATTAACTAATGGTCAAAAGCTAAGATAAGTGGATAACCCTGGAAAATATCACGGCAGTGGATAACCAGAAAGTCCCGGAAACTAACCAAGTTATACCTAGGGAAATTACACTTATGATTATTGTTCTTCTGAGAAGATCCTTAGATAAGGACAAGAGACTTGAAAGAGGTAGGGCGTATTACGGCAATAATATAAAGATCCGGATTAACAGCCCTGAATGAGATAATGAGAAGAACAATAATTGAGGCTTTATAATTATGGGGTCCTGGTAGAGCAGGGCGTCCCAAGATATCACTTCACTCTAAACTAGTAACTATGGAACAGCCTACTCTGGAGTGAGGGTACGGCATTAAACAGATCCGGATTCTTCCCTACACTCGATAAGACTTACCACACGACTGCCACGTGTAATAACAGGTAAGCCTTATGACACTTGGAACCTATTATCCTACGTCTGTCACTCTTACTGTACGATAATACCAATATATGCACACACATATGAAGGAAACTTTAAACCACCGTAAAGCAATTGTAAACAGAAGTGACTGGGAGGGGTAATTAACACTGAGTAACAAGGGAGGAAGGAATATGGTACTTAAGGTCGTGTCCTGTCACGGTCGCCATTTGTTACGAGTTGGGGATTTAGAATATAGTTATACGTCTACCCAGATCCCAACAGGTAACAACAAAAAAAAAACAAAGACAATCGGACTAAAAAAAGGGTAGACAAAGGATGCGAGTTTTCGTTGTATATAATAAAGTACCATAAATTCCTTAACAAAATATTCAGCTTATACACTACCCTTAACCAAACTTTACCTAAACACGAACAGTATATACATAGTAATAAAACATAAAACAATAGTGAAGCAATGTGGAGGGGGAAGAGGCAATACAAGATTACAAATACTTAAGTGAGGAGCTGAGATGGCTGACGAGCAAGGCTGAGTATGGTAGAAGACGGTAAATAGTCACTGTGCCGTAGGTTTCCAGGATAGGTGATCCTGTGGTCGCTTCCCAGAGTGAAGTGTCCTCTCCTCGAATTGGAGCTGACAAAGTAGACTGAGGCGGAAGTGACGCAACAACCAGGATATGGAGAAGGGAAACCCGGGAGTGGTAACTAAGACGAGCCATACTCGTGTTTCGTCCCTAGATGGCGTTGCTCGTGGTGCTGGGTAGGTACTTGAAGACAATCGGTGGAGGGGTTCGTAACAATAACTAACGAGAAATAACAGAATGATCGAGTCTCACACCTCACCTCACGTCGTCCTCCCCACCCGAGAACTGACTCCTTCCCGGGGAGCTTCACGTGGCCGGGGTAAGAGTCTCCACTAACCTGTTGACACGCCAACCTGTCGTCAAGGAGCC
>CAUDMG010000519.1:105000-142500 GCA_958450375.1 Homarus gammarus
TGGGTGTTCTAGCAGGCTTGTCTTATCTACGTGATCCAGAAAGCAAATAAAAACCAGTGTCTCTTTTTTGTTGTGGGAAAGGCACACGCGTGACGCCTCTGATCAACACGCTTCCAAATATAGCCATGGAGGGAAACTGTTTGCCACTAGTGCAGTCAGACTGCTTCACTAGTGCGCTTACAGGGGCTCGATAGGTTTTGTGCTGTGTCGCAGGCCTGTGTTTGTTTACAGTCGACAGAAGTAAACTTGCAATAATAAACAAGCTATGGAATTAAAGTAAATCAGTATTAAAACAAATATCTCAATGATAATAATTTGTGGAATGTTTATATGATGAGCCCCTGTAAACGCACTAGTGAAGGGGTCTGTACACCTGTATCTAACTCACGTTCAGCAGTCATTATAAGCAAGGTGTGTGTGTTAGGTGACCAGGGGTCATTGTATCGCATAGATTAATACTTTCCGTTGTCCGTCATGAACAGGTGATATGGAAGGTATTCGATGTCAGGTGGTATAAAAATAGAGGTAAATAATGATAATCGGGAAACGTATTGATGAAAATGTTTACTGGAGAGAGAGAGAGAGAGAGAGAGAGAGAGAGAGAGAGAGAGAGAGAGAGAGACTGCCATTTGCTAACACTCAGTAAATATAATAATAGGATTTTTAGTGTGTACAGAACTGTTATTTACAAAAGCCTTACTACAACAGGGTGTGCTTTCATGATATTCAAGTCACTCATTTACAAAAGGATTCACTAGATTTATTTACCCCCCCCCCCCCCAATCACCTGACCTTCATTAACATAAAACAAAAATCTCATGAATTTCATAAAAAAATCTTACATTCATTCATAAAAAACTTACATCAAACAGTATATCGTCTGTCTGTCTGTCTGTTGTCTGTCTGTCTGTCTGTCTGTCCTGTCTGTCTGTCTCAATAAAAAAAAATCACTGACTTATCATTACAAAAGTCTCACCAACAAGGAAGATAATTTAATGATCAAGTAGGTAAGAAGACTGTGGGCGGTAGTCAACCTTGTCTCTCTCCACAGGTTAAGGGAGAGGACACATTGTTATTCATGATAGAGGAAGTGAGGCGACACTTGTGCAGCCTCTGTTGAATAACGATGAGCTGTGGACGACGATCAAGTTCACGGAGTAGGGGATAGAAGGAGAGAGGATAGGTGGAGGAAGAGAAGGGAGAGGAAGGGGGTGGGGAGGAGGAGGAGAAAAGGAAGGGTTCGAAAACATAACAAAACAAACACAGAGACAAAAGACGGAGATGCCGTAGCCGTCATCAAGCTCTCTCTCTCTCTCTCTCTCTCTCTCTCTCTCTCTCTCTCTCTCTCTCTCTCTCTCTCTCTCTCTCTCTCTCTCTAAAGAACCTAATTCCCTATCTCCTTACTGCCTCTTTCTTCTCCACCCCCCTCAACTTAACCTCTCCCCTGACTTTCTTTTCCCCTCTCTCTTTCTCATCTCCCTCACCTCCCCTCCCTCCCTCGTGTCCACCATCTCCCGGGGCTTTGGTCGTCTCATTGTATACTGTGTGTCTGGGTAAACTGTGCCGTACGTCGCCCCTTCTGAAGGGTTATGTGAGCTAGTAGCTATTATTAGCGACTGGTCTAGGGACACCCCCCACCTGATAGCCCGTGTCTGCCACTCTCTCTCTCTCTCTGTGGCTAGTTGGTTCATCATGTTTTCACTCCTATTTATAGATGACTTGTGTTAGATGTGACCAGAGACATCCTAGTGTTTCTCTGTATTGTGTGTGATTTATTGAGTGCAGCGAGTTCTTGTAATTTGTATTTTTGTGTTGTATTACATTGTAAAGTGTTGTATAAGTTGTCCGAAGCTGTAGACCAGACCTGTGTGTATAGTGTGTAAGAACATAAGAACATAAGAATGGAGGAAACTGCAGCGGGCCTATTGGCCCATACTGGGCAGTCCCGTTTACACCCAACCCCTATTGCTCATATAAGCATCCAACCTATGTTTGAAGCAATTCAGCGTATTCGAGTTAATGATGATATTTGGTAACTTGTTCCATTCATCCACTACTCTGTTTCCAAACCAGTGTTTACCTATTTCACGCCTAAATCTAAATTTGTCCAATTTAAAACCATTGTTACGAGTTCGCTCCTGGTTGGATAATTTGAGTACCTTTGTAATGTCCCCTTTGTTTAGCCCTGCCTTCCATTTATA
Organism: Homarus gammarus; assembly: GCA_958450375.1. Classification (NCBI taxonomy): domain Eukaryota; kingdom Metazoa; phylum Arthropoda; class Malacostraca; order Decapoda; family Nephropidae; genus Homarus; species Homarus gammarus. The sequence goes on from CAUDMG010000519.1 coordinate 107,202, forward strand.
CACCTCTATCAGGTCGCCCCTCGCTCTACGTCTCTCAAGGGAGTGCAAATTAAGATGCTTTAACCTGTCTCTATACTCAAGGTTCCTGATACCCGGGATTAGTCTTGTCATTCTCCTCTGAATTCTTTCCAAGGATTCTATATCCATTCTGTAATACGGTGACCAGAACTGGACTGCGTAATCCAGGTGTGGTCTCACAAGAGCAAGATACAGTTTTAGGATGACCTCGCTAGTCTTGTAACTAACACTCCTTTGTATGAACCCAAGTACTTTATTAGCCTTGTTACGAGCAAAAACACATTGTTTACTTGGCTTAAGGTTCCTACTTATCATTACTCCTAAATCTCTCTCGCAGTCGGATTTCTCTATGGCATCGTTGTTCATCTGGTATCTGGTTTCCCTGTTTACAATTCCTATACTGAGTACTTTACATTTGTCAATGTTGAATTTCATCTGCCATTTTTCAGACCATTCGAAAAATTTGTTTAGATCCTCCTGTAGTTTTGCCGAGTCCTCGTCAGATTTGATAACACGTCCTATTTTAGTATCATCAGCAAATTTACTTATGTTGCTGTCTATGCCGATATCTATGTCGTTTATGTATATAATAAACAATAATGGTCCAAGTACTGAGCCTTGGGGAACTCCACTTGTGACGTTGCTCCAATGGGACTTAGTGCCGTTAATGCTCACTCGCTGTTTCCTGTCCTGTAACCACGCCCTAATCCATTTAAGGATGTCACCTTTGATGCCATGAGCTTCTACCTTTCTAATTAGTCTTTCGTGGGGTACTCTGTCGAAGGCTTTGCTAAAGTCGAGATATACCACATCATAATTGTGCCCCTCGTCCACTGATTCGAAAACTGATGAAAAGAATGTTAATAGATTAGTTAGGCAAGAACGTCCGCTTGTGAAGCCATGCTGGGAATCATTGATCAATCTGTGCTTCTCCAGGTGATTTCGAATAGAGTTTGAAATGATTGCTTCCAGTAATTTGCCTACTATTGATGTTAGACTGATTGGGCGGTAGTTAGAGGATAGTGATCTATCCCCCTTCTTGAAGATCGGTATTACATTCGCTATCCTCCAGGATTCTGGTACTACACCTGTTTTTAAGGACATGTTAAACAACTTTGCTAAGGGCATACTAAGCTCTTCCTTACATTCCTTTAATACTCTGGCAAATATCTCATCGGGACCAGGTGACTTATTAGGCTTTAGTTTGTCTATTTGCTTACTAACATCGTTACTAGTCACTACTATCTCACTTAATTTGTTTTCTTCACTATCTCTGAATAGAGTCGGTGCCTCGGGTATCATGTTTAAATTTTCGCTGGTGAAAACTGTTGAAAAATATTTATTCAAATTATTGCTCATTTCTCCGTCGTTATCAGTGAGCTCGCCGGAGTCTGACCGTATTGGTCCAATCTTTTCTCGTGTTTTAGTTTGGTACATTTGGTAGAATCCTTTGGGGTTTGTCTTTGCCTCCCTTGCTATCCTTACCTCATTATTCCTCTTTGCTTTCCTTATCTCGGTTTTAACCCTACTCGCCAATACCCTATAATAGTCCCGGAGGTGAATTTCGCCACGATTTATCCTTCTACCTATAGCCTTCCTTTGGCCAATGATGTTCTTTAAATAATTATTTATCCATTTAGGGTCATTGTTGTTTGATCTGAGTTTTTTGTATGGTATGTTCTGCCTTTGTGCATTAAGTAACTCACTATTTAAATTGTCGTGGAACTCGGCAATCTCAGATCTCGTTATCAGGTCGGTGTCATCTGTCAGGTTCACGGCCAAGCGCGACACCCCCTCTCTCAGCTGCCTCTTTAAACTGTCAAAGTTTGCCCTTCTGAAATCTGGTACTTTAGTGGAATTTTCCTTACGTCTGCCCTGAAAATCTAACTGGAATCGAATTTCTTTGTGATCGCTGTTTGCAAGTTCGTTCCCTACCTCGACATTGCTAATGAGGTTTTCTCTGTTTGACAAAACTAAATCCAATATATTATTACCCCGTGTGGGTTCGGTTATATGTTGACTTAGGAAACAGTCCTGGATCGTCTCGAGAAAATCCTCTGATTCTGAGTTTCCCGTAAGGTCGGTCCAATCTATTTGGCCAAGGTTAAAGTCGCCTACTATACAGACTTTGTTGTGTATGGAAGCCCTGCGCATTTCATCCCAGATAAGTCGCTCATTGACTCTGTCAAGATTGGGGGGTCTATATATTACTCCTGTGATTAATTTTTCCCGACCGTTGCTTAATTCTATCCAAATTGTTTCTGTATTCCGCTCAGTTTTTATTTCCTTATTTATTTCGCACTTCAGATTATCCCTAACATAGATTGTGTTGTGTACTGTATAGGTGTGATATATACTCTATAGGTGTGCTGTATACTGTATAGGTGTGCTGTATACTGTATAGGTGTGATATATACTGTATAGGTGTGCTTTATACTGTATAGGTGTGCTGTATACCGTATAGGTGTGCTGTATACTGTATAGGTGTGATATATGCTGTATAGATGTGCTGTATACCGTATAGGTGTGCTGTATACTGTATAGGTGTGATATATGCTGTATAGGTGTGCTGTATACTGTATAGGTGTGATATATACTGTATAGGTGTGCTGTATACTGTATAGTTGTGATGTATACTGTATAGGTGTGCTGTATACTGTATAGGTGTGATGTATAGTGTATAGGTGTGATGTATAATATATAGGTGTGATGTATAGTGTATAGGTGTGATTTCCTTTCCCATTAATAGTGCGTGGTAATGTGACGAGACTACAGGGTGACGTCACTGTTAGTGGTCATAAGGTGTGGTGGGTGATGGTCACACCAGCTGTGGGGGTAGGCTCTCTCTCTCTCTCTCTCTCTCTCTCTCTCTCTCTCTCTCTCTCTCTCTCTCTCTCTCTCTCTCTCTCTCTCTGTGAATAGGTAAAGACAGCTAGAGTGAGTGAGTGACTATGTAGGAGATTGAAACTGTGTGTGAATGGGTTTGTGTGAGTGAGTGAGTGAGTGCTTTTTCTCACCCACCATCACTGCCGCCGCCACCAACCATCATCGTCACCACCTCAACAACTACCACCAATACCACCAACAACGATCATCACCACCACAACCACCAGCGTCACCACCTTCCACCACAACTGTCATCTGTCATCACACATCATAGAGAACCGGCTAGGTTAGGTTAGGTGTTGGTATAATGAGACAAAACTCACATGAAGAGGATTACATATAGGTAGAATATTGATAGAAGTAGGAATGTAAAGAGAGGAAGTTTGGTAGCGTGGCCGGTTAATTACCTTCTCTTATCTCACATTAGGGGACAACTTGTAAACACCTCTTCGTTACAACTATTTATTAATTACGACAATGACATGGATACATTAATAACACCTTCTATCGAAGTTACTAGGACATTATATTTACGTTACTAGGACATTATATTTACGTTACTAGACACTGATTCTCGGACACGAACCTGAAATGAATACACTTCCCACATAAGTAACTCATCCCATGGATAACTCTGACAAAAATTCACGTGACCTGAGGTAGGCCCAGCAGGTGCTTCTGGCTGTCTTCTATGAGAGACTCTGCTTAGCTGGTGACACTGGTGTCGGGAGGGAAGTCTCCCTCCCGACCTGAGAGAGGGTTTGCGTGACTCTCCTTCCTGTGAGCGGGGCTCGGCTGGCACCTCTAGCCGTGGTGGACTTCCTCCTGTGATCCCTCTGTGTGTGTCTCTCGCCAGGGAGGGCTACGACGTCCTATATATTGGGAGACCAGCCGTCAGTTTGAGGGTCCCCTTACATTTGACCTCGCTAGTGTAGAGTCAGGTCTGGACTTTTTCTGAGTTGTAAGTTGTTGTATAGATTGGAGGAATAGGTGGCAGGTGGCCTCTTCTGCTGACTGGGTGCCTCTTAACATAGTTGGTGGGGCCGTGTGACAGGGGTGCTGGCTGATTTGTAGTTCCTTGACTTGCGGCGGCAAGGGGTCCCCTTACATTTGACCTTGCTAATGTAAGGTTAGGTCTGGACTTTTTCTGAACTGTAAGCTGTGGTCTGATAAATAAACTATCGTTACACTGGGTTCATTGTCTTGGTAAATTTAGAAGGACATTACTTCCTTTGTTTACCTTGTGTTCCTCTATTTCCCTCTCTTCCTTTCTTCCCTTTCCTCCTTTCTCCCTCCTCACTTCACTCCTCCCCTCCTCATCTCACACCTCCCCTCCTCACCTCACACCTCCCCTCCTCACCTCACACCTCCCCCTCCTCACCTCACACCTCCCCCTCCTCACCTCACTCCTCACCTCACACCTCCCCCTCCTCACCTCACTCCCCAACTCACATCTCCTCCTCCTCACCTCACACCTCCCCCTCCTCACCTCACAGCTCCCCCTCCTCACCTCACTCCTCACCTCACACCTCCCCCTCCTCACCTCACTCCCCAACTCACACCTCCCCTCCTCACCTCACTCCCCAACTCACATCTCCCCCTCCTCACCTCACTCTCCAACTCCCACATCCCCCTCCTCACCTCACACCTCCCCCTCCTCACCTCACCTCCCTCCTCTCCCTCCTCACCTCTCCCCTCACCTCACTCCTCCACCACCACCACTACCCATACACACAGGTGATGCGGGCAGGTGTTGGGAAATTGCGCCGCATAACGTGTGTAATTATGAGTGAGAACTACAGAGGCCTTCACAACAGGGTCTTGCTGTGTCCGTCACGGGATGGAGGGCGGGGAGAGGAGGGGCTGGCAGGGGAGGGAGGCGGGATACAATACACGGGCCTATAGGTTAAAGTTCGAGTATTTTATTCATTTTCACTGTATTTACAGATACAGGTTGAGGCAAGAGTAGAGATATGGCCAGAGTTGTTCCTAGGTTGTGACTTGGCGCCTTAACCTCTCTCTCTCTGGTGTAAATAGAACTGTCTGTGTCTTAGCCTGGGAGACGGCCGGCCTGTGGGTGGTACAGTCTCTGTAATGTTGATGTTTTGCTGTACTGAGGCCTTTTAGCGCGTTTTCCTGATTAATTACTACAGTAGTCACCAACAGATAATAATAAACCTAGTTCTGTAATCATAATTAATTGTAATATTTATTCAGTCAAATCATCATACAAGTTTACAAATGGTTTGGCATGTATAAAGACTGTGAAGGTAGGTATACGGTTTACTGTGATGTATATACAGTAGATCGTGGAGGTATAGAACAGTAGTATACATTAAGGCAATTTGACCAAGGATCGCTGACCCAACCATGTGGCACTTATTATCAGTAAAGTCCCTTGATGTGTGGACTGACAACCCGTGGGATGAGTGCATGGGTCGGGGGCCGGTGGGTTTTTCCGTCAGTCTACGAGTAACTAGGTTGGTTGGTTGGTTGGTTGGTTGGTTGGTTGTTTGATTTGTTAGTTGGGTGTTTGGTTGATTGATTGTTTGGTAACAGGTGGATGCTAACCATTATTACCATCAGCTCGGCGACAGTCACAACCTGAAAATATACAACATAGCAGACAGGAAAATAATATAGAATCCACAGAAACTATTCCCTACAGTTTAGTGTGTGTGTGTGTGTGTGTGTGTGTGCGTGCGTGCGTGTGTGTGTGTGTGTGTGTGTGTGTGTGTGTGTGTGTGTGTGCGTGTGTGTGTGTGTGTGTGTGTGTGCGTGCGTGCGTGCGTGTGTGTGTGTGTGTGTGTGTGTGTGTGTGCGTGCGTGTGTGTGTGCGTGCGTGTGTGTGTGTGTGTGTGTGTGTGTGCGTGTGTGTGTGTGTGTGTGTGTGTGTGTGTGCGTGCGTGTGTGTGTGTGTGTGTGTGTGTGTGTGTGTGTGTGTGTGTGCTAGAGAGCGAGGGTTTATGTCACTGTCACCAAGAAGATGTTAAATACTGTTGCCTTTGTCCTGGCTGTTGTCTCCGCACCCGACTCGGCTACGTATCAACACTCGGATACCCTGGGCCAAGCATATGGTTCTTAAATACGTCCCCCTATCCCTATATCCCCCGACTCCCACCCCACCGTCCCCTCACTCATACCCCATCATCCCCTCACCCCTCCTCTCTCCTCTCAACGCCTTCCCCATGACCCCCTCACACCTCCTCACTCCCCTCACCTCCATCCCCATCCCCTATACCTCACCCACACCCCCCACCCCCTAACCCTCACCCCTATCCCTTAATCCCCCTCCCTCACTCCCTCTCCCCTCACTCCCCCCTCCCCTCACTCCCCCCTCCCCTCACTCCTCTTTCCCCTCACTCTCCCTCCCCTCACTCCCCCCTCCCCTCACTCCCCCCTCCCCTCACTCCCCCTCCCCTCACTCCCCTTTCCCCTCACTCCCCTTTCCCCTCACTCCCCCTCCCCTCACTCCCCCTCCCCTCACTCCCCTTTCCCCTCACTCCCCTTTCCCCTCACTCCCCTTTCCCCTCACTACCCCTCCCCTCACTCCCCTTTCCCCTCACTCCCCTTTCCCCTCATTCCCCCCTGTAAGAATATATGCAGCTGTTAGTCCGTCAAGTCAAGACAAATAAGACGGCTGTCATTGCCTGTCTTGCATCTAGATATATACGTTCCTTTATTCATGGGTCAGCCTAACCTAACCTAACCCAACCTAACCTAACCTAACCTAACCTGAGGATAGAAGTAGCCTTTACTAGAACTCTTAAATGGATGTGCTGTAATATTGACGAACCTGCTATATGCTGGAGGTAGCCAAGGCGACGCCCACAAGACAGAAGCAGATGAGCCACACACGTGTATTAGACCGCGCCATTACCGGGCGCCTCACCTCCCAGATTGTCATCACCCACTGTCTTCCGCGTCACAAGTTCCTTCACATCAAAGGTAGAGAGGCCGCGAATGTTGTTGTCACTCGAGTGTTTTGTCCTGATGGTAGATTTTAACCCCCACAAGGTTGAGGAGGTGTTCACGTGGATGACTTGACTGCCTCCCCGACCTCACTACTAGAGCAGGAAGGGAAGATGAAGATGCTGGGTGAGATGTTTACTGTAGTACACCGCAAAATGTTGGAGTCCCGTATATAGGCTACGCGGCCAAAGATATTCATATAAGTATCGTTTACTGTTCTAAGGACTTTATACCCCCCATACACACCCTATCCTCCACCCCCACACACACCCCCCACCCAATCCTCCACCCCCCACACACCCCACCCTATCCTCCACCCCCCAGACACACCCCACCCTATCCTCCACCCCCCACACCTCCTATCCTCCACCCCCACACACACCCCACCCTATCCTCCGCCCCCCACACACACACCCCACCCTATCCTCCACCCCCCACACACCCCACCCTATCCGCCACCCCCACACACACACCCCACCCTATCCTCCACCCCCCACACAGACACCCTACCCTGCACCCCCCACACACCCTATCCTTCACCCCCACACACACACCCTATCCTCCACCCCCACACACACCCCACCCTATCCTCCACCCCCACACACACACCCTATCCTCCACCCCCACACACACACCCTATCCTCCACCCCCACACACTCCCCACCCTATCCTCCACCCCCCTCACTCACCCTATCCTCCACCCCCACACACACACCCTATCCTCCACCCCCACACACACACCCTATCCTCCACCCCCACACACACCCACCCTATCCTCCACCCCTCTCACTCACCCTATCCTCCACCCCCACACACACACCCTATCCTCCACACCCCACACACACCCTATCCTCCACCCCACACACACCTTATCCTCCACATCACACACACCCTATCCTCCACCCCTCACACACCCCACCCTATCCTCCACCCCCACACACACACCCTATCCTCCACCCCCACACACACCCCACCCTATCCTCCATTATAATAATGAACCAACACACATCTATGGCGGGGGTCTAGACAAATGTATTGGCTTTAATCTATCATACACAACTCATAGCTCTGATGTTGTCACTGATCTTATGTCTGACCACAGCCCAATCCAAGCTAGTATACATGTAGCCAATGACACCCCCACTGGTGGTAAACTCAACAGACGTAGAATCACAGTCAAGCAAGAACATGAAAGCCAGTTCATAGACTTCATCCATGACTGGTACAAGGACTACAAGCCTGACAATTACCAAAGTTTCCATGACGATCTGATAGATAGGACTTATGTATACTTCACCAACAATGCCTCCACCAAAAAAAGGAGAAAACGTGGTCAGCATAATGGGAACAGGCAACAGCAGTGCTATAATGACCCTGAGCTGAAAAAACTCAGGGCTAGGGTCAGGAGGGTGGGTAAGGGTTACAGACAATTTAGAACACCTCAAATGTTACAATTATATCAAGCTTCCCTTGCTGCTGTCAGGGAACGTGTAAACGAACTCAGACAAAATGCATGGGAGACATATGTCAACAGCCTGAACCAACACACATCCCTCAGCAAAGCCTGGAAAGACATAAACATAATCAGAGGTAAAAACAGAAGACACGTCTCCCATCCAAACCCTCTGCAAAAGTCGAATGAGCTAATAACAAAGTGGGCTCATGTGTCGAGCTATGACATGTTACCAGCTAGGACTCGGGGACTCCTTGATGCGAAGTCTGTAGAGAGAAGTAATCTTATTAGCTTTATGCTGGGCAAACAGCACGATGAGTGTGATGTTCCATATACTGAGTGGGAGCTTGACGCCGCCCTCGCCAGGGGTAGGTCTACTTCCCCTGGAGAGGACGGGGTCACCTACAACATCATTAGACTACTAAGGCGCGTGCCAGGCAATCCATTGTTGGTATTGTACAATATGAGTCATGCCGAGGGCCAACTACCCACATCATGGACCAGCAGTATTGTTGTACCAATACCGAAACCAGGACAGCCTGATGCCTTTCGTCCCATATCACTAACCAGCTGCCTGTGTAAAACCTTTGAGAGGATGGTTCTTGGCAGACTCTTATATAGAATCAGAGAACACATGTCTCCTAACATAAATGGCTTCACCCATGGTAAAGGTGTACATAATTGCATCACCACATTCCTAACTGTGCATGGTGATGAAAGGCACAGATACACCACATTTCTTGACCTAAAAGCTGCATTTGATATTGCCAATAGGCAACTGATATTGTACGAACTAGCCAAAATGGATATAGGAGGTAGGCTGTTACACTGGATAAGTGGTTACCTAACCAACAGAAGGGCTGCTGCACTGTTTCAGGGATACAAAAGTGAAGTTAAAGATATGCAACTTGGTACCCCTCAAGGTGGAGTACTTAGCCCCACTTTGTTCAATGTTCTTATGAATGCATTATTAAATTTAATACCAGACAACCCCAGCAATATCTCAATCAGCTATGCTGACGATATTCTTATACATACTAAAACTCATCGTGAAATGCAAACCACCCTGAACCATGTATACGCAGCCTGTGAACACCTCGGTCTTATTATCTCCACTGACAAAACTAAGGTGTTCAACAAACAAGCTGGGAACCGCAAACGCGGCCCCGCCAAGTTCAAGATAGGTAACAACACTATTGACTATGTTTCTTCTTTTAAATATCTTGGTGTTTCCGTCCCTTGTACCCTACCTGCCATACAACAGCTAACCCGCCAATGTACTGACAGACTGAGACCTCTTAGAAGTGTAGCGGGGTACAGCCCGCACTATGGTGCTAATATTAGAATTGTTAAAACAATGTACCTAGGCTATATAAGATCTCTGATAGATTACCACGCACCAGCCCTGGTCATTCGTGACGGGAAAGGCGTTGACAAGCTCGAGAAAATGCAAAATAAAGCCCTCAGAATTATCCTAGGATGTCCCATGAGCACTAAAGTACTTAATATGAGGAAAGAACTAGGTATACCCAGTGTTAAAGATAGAATAATTGAAGTCAGCCTCATGATAGCCCTGAGGCTTCTGCGTGGTGATCCTGATAACATTGTTTCCTTAAAATTGCTAGAATGTATGAACCATGGGACTACTGAGTCTAAATGGATCCAAACTACAGCTACACATATGAAGATATTTGGACTAGACCACCTGTACAAAGTTGAGACACAACAGCGCTTCCTGCCACCCTGGCGGACAGTTCCCTTCGATATCACAATACCGACGTATCCGCCTAAAAAATTAATTATACAAAGCATTTATCTCCAACACACTGCCAAATTGAGAGCTCTTGAACACATACACACTCTACAGACTGATGATAATATCACACAGACCATCTACACTGATGGGTCTCTAAACACCGCCTGTGGGAGGGCTGGAAGTGCTAGTGTTGTGACTCAACCTGACGGTAATATAATTGAGAAAGGAGTTAGAATTAACAACTGGGCATCCACTCTACAAACTGAATTAGTTGCCATACTCACAGCTATTAAATTCATTGAAACCACTGTTACTGACAGTCTCATCATCACTGACTCTCTATCCTCACTACTTGCCCTTGGTACCCTCGACTCAGGTTGTCACGCTCTTGTCTCTGAAGCCAGACACAAATATGCGTGCCTTGTTGACCGGGGTGTCAGGGTCAAACTGTTGTGGATCCCCTCTCACATAGGCCTCATAAAACATGACAGAGTTGATGCCCTCGCCAAACTCGCGTCTAGCAAAGACACCGTTGAATACAATTTGGGTCTGTCAAAAAGAACCCTTAAAACTGTAATTAGGAAAGAACTTATTGATGAGTTTGACGCAAGTAGACAAGTGCAAACAGGCACTAGTCAATCCATAGTTTACCATGATGAGATGTATCAAGTGAAACATGTATATGGAGCAAGTAACAAGATCACTAGATTACAAGATGTTGTAACAGCTAGATTAAGGTTAGGATATAAGTACCTTTGGCAGTATGTTCCTCAAGCAGATGTAAACAAAACTAAATGTAAAGTGTGTGGCCATACATATGGCCACACACTTGAACACTACGTCCTCGACTGTGTGAAGATAGAACCTTTTAGGGACAGGTCCAAGCACACTGTGTGTGAAATGGCACAACACTTCATCTCTAATGGCAAGATAGCCGACATATTAAGATTGTATCCACTTTTTTGCACTTAGTATCTATGTCAGTTCTCATGTACAGAACCAAATACGCAATGTGCTTGAATACCTCCCACGTAAATGTGAATAACAAAGTGTGAGGCCAGACATACTGCCTCACACGCCTGTTCTCACGCATTTGTGAATAAGTTACCCTTTATGTATAGAACTAAACAAATAATGTAAATGAAATACTGTGTAACTTTCAGTGCCATAATATCCTGACAACCGGGGTTAATTATTATGACCCTTTGTAAACCCTACTCTGTAATCCTTTTGCGCTACCGCTCACAGGATGAGTGTGGGGTGCACAATAAAGTAGCCGCTGCAAGCGGCAAAATCAAAATCAATCCTATCCTCCACCCCCACACACACCCCACCCTCTCCTCCACCCCCACACACACACCCTATCCTTCCCCACACACACACACACCCTATCCTCCACCCCCACACACACACCCTATCCTCCACCCCCACACACACCCACCCTATCCTCCACCCCCCCACACACACACACCCTATCCTCCACCCCCCCACACACACACTCTATCCTCCACCCCACACACACCCTATCCTCCACCCCACACACACCCTATCCTCCACCCCACACACACCCTATCCTCCACCCCACACACACCCTATCCTCCACCCCCACACACACCCCACCCTATCCTCCACCCCTCACACACCCCACCCTATCCTCCACCCCCCACACACACCGTATATAGAAAGGAGGGGTGAAAGGAGATTAGAGGTGGGGAAAGGAAGTTATAGTTCGGAAACTGAAGAAATTTAGGAGGAGGTAAGAGAGGGCGGGCTGACCGCCTAGCTTAGCTAATAGTGTGTTTGGGTTGTGTCATGGGTTAGTTATTATATGCCGGTACAGGCACTAGACATCCTACCCTATCCCATACATGGGTGTTGTAAGGGCCTTATTTCATATTCCGCCGACCCTACTGGTGGATGTTGGTCGAGGGAGGTTGTCTATTGCCTGGCCGTGTAGATCAGGGGTGGTAATGGACCTTTTGAGATTTGGTAACTTTTTGGGAACCACGTATGGTTGTTGTCGTTATCTTGTGGGAGTCTTTGAAGGAGTTCTTGCTCTGATCGTTCTATCTTTTGCCAGATTCTGCTGGCCAGGGAGCAGCTGCTGGTTGATGGGTTTCATTCTCAGGTCTCTATGTATCTCGGCTGTGGTTCTGGTGAAGGGGTATCTTTCGCCTGTGACGAATCTCAGGGCTTCATTTTGAACCACCTGTAATTTTAATATTTGAGTGGTGCTCATAGTATGAAGAGGTACGGCTGGGTAAGTTAATATCGGTATGATAAATGATGTCACCAGGCGGAGTTTTATTTTCTCAGGAATCGCTTTAAAGCGGTATAGTTTTCTCAGCTCTCTTTTTGCTTTTTCCTTCCTACTGTGGACATGATGGGAGTAACCTGTCGTGGATATATGCAGGCCCAGGAGGGTCCCTCTGCTTTTGTATTCTATCTGGGCATTATTGGTTACTAATGGATGGGTTTTCCTTCTGCATAAGGGTATCACTGTGAATTTCGGGAGACTGGTTTGGATTTTCCATTGTTTTTCGTAATTATTTACCCTTTCGAATTCCCGCCTGGTGTTTTCGGTTTGTAACGCTCGCGATTTTCCTTGATGTGTTGTTATTTGAGTGATGTCATCTGCATACATAATATCTTCGTTACCTATTCTAGTGGGAGGCGGAGTGTCACTTGTGTAGATAATATATAGGGTGGGGGAGAGGACGCTGCCCTGAGGGACTCCACTCATGAGTGGGAAGGTCTCTCCTGTGTGTTGTCCTGCCCTCAGTCTGGCATTTCTGCCGTCAAGAAAGTTGCTTTGCAACTTTTCAATGTTGGTGGGAAGTTCAAGTTGGAGGATCTTATATTTTAGACCGTCGTGCCAGACTTTGTCGAATGCCTTCGCTACATCCCGGAGAGTTAGATTACATTGTCTACCACTCGCCGCGGCTCTGGCTATGTTTTCAAATGCCAGGGCTGTCGCTGTTGTGGTGGACTTCCCTTTCCTGAACCCGAATTATCTGCAGTTGACTCTGTTTGTTGTTTCCAGGTGATTTCTCAGACGGTTGTTGATGATTTTTTCAAGTATTTTTCCAGGTACTTCGAGGAGGGAGATCGGTCTGTAGCGGGGTTCTTTCCTTGTTTTGGTGTTAGGGTAATAATGGCATTTTTGAATTTAGTTGGGAAGTAACCCGAGGCCAGGCAAGTGTTCATTGTGGTTCTCAGTCTGTCCATGGCCGGGTTGTTTATATGACTGAGAATCTCCTTGGTGATGCCTGAATAACCAGGGGTCTTATCTTTGGTATTAGAGATGGCTCTATTGAGTTCTTCCGAGGTGATTGGTTTGGACAATGGGCTGTCCACTCTCAGATCCTCCCATATGATTTCAGGGGAAGGCTGAGTGCGGTGTGTCTGGCCCCGGAGTTCATCAAGGATCGTTGTATGTATGTGAGAGTTGTTCAACTATTTCGACCCATTTAAGGTTGCTTTGTTCCAGAGATCTTGTTTTTATTTCGTCCCGAATTCTTCTGTAAGTATTGTAGCTTACGACGTCCCAACCATGGGTCTCGGCTCTCTGTTGTAGCAGTTGGAACTGGTTTGTGAGGGCTATGAGTTCTGGAGTCTGTTGTGGGTGTGGGAGAGTTCTGTTGCGTTTGAGAGGCGTGGCCTCCTGGTTGGCTGTTCCTATGGCTTCACACCATGTGTTGATTTCTTCGTCTATTATGTTCACCGGCTGACTGTCTATAGTCTGCAGGATTGTCATGCCCTTGGCCTCAAGTTTGGCTGTAGCTTTTTCATTGAATAGGTCCCAGTCGGTCTGTTTGGCGATTCTCCGTGGTGGAGCTGGTATAGTTATTGGTGTGGCTGAGATGGTCATGATTATAGGTAGGTGGTCGCTGGAGGTTACAGGGCCTTGTTCAAAGAGATAGTTGTGGAAGCATCTGCCGTTTGTTATTGCTATTTCTGGAGTAGTGGCTGAGTTCCTACTGTAGAACGTGGGGAAGTCCGGGCCTATTAGTTGGGCTTTTTTGTTTGTTATGAAGTCAGCGAGGCCTCTTCCAACATTGTTATTTGTCCTCTTACCATCTAGTAGAGGATGTCTGGCGTTCATGTCTCCAATGATGTAGGTTGGGTGGTGGTATGATAGGAGTCTGTGGAAGTCCCCGTAAGGCAGGTGGTCCCTGCGTGGTGGGAGGTAGGTTGTGGCTATTATGATTGGCCCTGTGGTCAAGTTGATTTGAACAGCGAGAGTTTCAGAGGTGAAGTCGTCTATGATTCTGTGGTGGACATCTCTTTTTACGGCGATGGCTACCCCGTCATATGGCTCCTCTGATAGATTGGATTTATGGATCCTGTAACCAAATATTTTCAGTTCCTCAGCCGCTTTTTGGCCGTGTGAGCTTATGAGTATAATATCTGCGTCAACCTGGTTATATGGGCTGGACAGACTGAATTTGTTAGTTATCCAGTGGAGGACGTTATGTTGCATTATTTTCATAAAAAAAAAAAAACTACCCTTCCCCATACACACCCCACCCTCCCCTCCCCACACACCCTACCCTCCCCTCCTCACACACCCTACCCTCCCCTCCTCACACACCCTACCCTCCCCTCCTCACACACCCTACCCTCCCCTCCTCACACACCCTACCCTCCCCTCCTCACATACCCTTCCCTCCCCTCCTCACACACCCTACCCTCCCCTACTCACACACCCTACCCTCCCCTCCTCACGCACCCTACCCTCCCCTCCTCACACACCCTACCCTCCCCTCCCCACATACCCTTCCCTCCCCTCCTCACACACCCTTCCCTCCCCTCCTCACACACCCTTCCCTCCCCTCCTCACACACCCTACCCTCCCCTCCTCACACACCCTACCCTCCCCTCCTCACACACCCTACCCTCCCCTCCTCACACACCCTACCCTCCCCTCCTCACACACCCTTCCCTCCCCTCCTCACACACCCTACCCTCCCCTCCTCACACACCCTACCCTCCCCTCCTCACACACCCTACCCTCCCCTCCCCACACACCCTTCCCTCCCCTCCTCACACACCCTACCCTCCACTCCCCACACACCCAACCCTCCCCTCCTCACACACCCTACCCTCCCCTCCTCACACACCCTTCCCTCCCCTCCTCACACACCCTACCCTCCCCTCCTCACACACCCTACCCTCCCCTTCTTACACACCCTCCCTCCCCTCCTCACACACCCTTCCCTCCCCTCCTCACACACCCTTCCCTCCCCTCCTCACACACCCTACCCTCCCCTCCTCACACACCCTCCCTCCCCTCCTCACACACCCTACCCTCCCCTCCCCACACACCCTACCCTCCCCTCCCCACACACCCTACCCTCCCCTCCTCACACACCCTTCCCTCCCCTCCTCACACACCCTACCCCCCTCCTCACACACCCTACCTTCCCCTCCCCACACACCCTACTCTCCCCTCCTCACACACCCTACCCTCCCCTCCTCACACACCCGTCCCTCCCCTCCCCACACACCCTTCCCTCCCCTCCTCACACACCCTACCCTCCCCTCCCCACACACCCTACCCTCCCCTCCTCACACACCCTACCCTCCCCTCCTCACACACCCTTCCCTCCCTCCTCACACACCCTACCCTCCCCTCCCCACACACCCTACCCTTCCCCTCCTCACACACCCATCCCTCCCCTCCTCACACACCCTTCCCTCCCCTCCCCACACACCCTACCCTCCCCTCCTCACACACCTACCCTCCCCTCCTCACACACCCTCCCTCCCCTCCCCACACACCCTACCCTCCCCTCCTCACACACCCTACCCTCCCCTCCTCACACACCCTTCCCTCCCCTCCTCACACACCCTACCCTCCCCTCCTCACACACCCTACCCTCCCCTCACACACCCTTCCCTCCCCTCCTCACACACCCTTCCCTCCCCTCCTCACACATCCTCCCTCCCCTCCTCACCACCCCTACCCTCCCCTCCTCACACACCCTCCCTCCCCTCCTCACACACCCTACCCTCCCCTCCTCACCACACCCTCCCTCCCCTCCTCACCCACCCTACCCTCCCCTCCCCACACACCCTCCCCTCCCCTCCTCACACACCCTGCCCTCGCCTCCTCACACACCCTACCCTCCCCTCCTCACCACCCCTGCCCTCCCCACCCCACACACCCTACCCTCCCCTCCTCACACACCCTACCCTCCCCTCCTCACACACCCTTCCCTCCCCTCCCCACACACCCTTCCCTCCCCTCCTCACACACCCTACCCTCCCCTCCCCACACACCCTACCCTCCCCTCCTCACACACCCTACCCTCCCCTCCTCACACACCCTTCCCTCCCCTCCTCACACACCCTACCCTCCCCTCCCCACACACCCTACCCTCCCCTCCTCACACACCCTCCTCTCCCCTCCTCACACACCCTCCCTCCCCTCCCCACACACCCTACCCTCCCCTCCTCACAGTCCCTACCCTCCCCTCCTCACACACCCTACCCTCCCCTCCCCACACATCCTACCCTCCCCTCCTCACACACCCTACCCTCCCCTCCTCACACATCCTACCCTCCCCTCCTCACACACCCTACCCTCCCCTCCTCACACCCTACCCTCCCCTCCCCACACCCTACCGTCCCCTCCCCACACACCCTACCCTCCCCTCCTCACACACCCTTCCCTCCCATCCTCACACATCCTACCCTCCCCTCCTCACACACCCTACACTCCCCTCTCCTCACACACCCTTCCCTCCCCTCCTCACACACCCTACCCTCCCCTCCTCACACACCCTACCCTCCCCTCCCCACACACCCTACCCTCCCCACACACCCTACCCTCCCCTCCTCACACATCCTACCCTCCCCTCCTCACACACCCTACCCTCCCCTCCTCACACACCCTACCCTCCCCTCCCCACACACCCTACCCTCCCCTCCTCACACACCCTCCCTCCCCCTCCCCACCCTACCCCCCTCCTCACACACCCTACCCTCCCCTCTCCCCACACACCCTACCCTCCCCTCCTCACACACCCTACCCTCCCCTCCTCACACACCCTTCCCTCCCCTCCCCCACACCCTCCCTCCCCTCCTCACACACCCTCCCTCCCCTCCCCCACCCCTCCCTCCCCTCCTCACACACCCTACCCTCCCCTCCTCACACACCCTCCCTCCCCTCCTCACCCACCCAACCCTCCCCTCCCCACCACCCTACCCTCCCCTCCTCACACACCCTTCCCTCCCCTCCTCACACACCCTTCCCTCCCCTCCCCACACACCCTACCCTCCCCTCCTCACACATCCTACCCTCCCCTCCTCACACACCCTACCCTCCCCTCCCCACACACCCTACACTCCCCTCCCCCACACCCTACCCTCCCCTCCTCACACATCCTACCCTCCCCTCCTCACACACCCTACCCTCCCCTCCTCACACACCCTACCCTCCCCACCACACACCAACCCTACCTCTCCCCTCCCCACACACCCTACCCTCCCCTCCTCACACACCCTCCCTCCCATCCTCACACATCCTACCCTCCCCTCCTCACACACCCTACACTCCCCTCTCCTCACACACCCTTCCCTCCCCTCCTCACACACCCTACCCTCCCCTCCTCACACACCCTTCCCTCCCCTCCTCACACACCCTACCCTCCCCTCCTCACACACCCTTCCCTCCCCTCCTCACACACCCTACCCTCCCCTCCTCACACACCCTTCCCTCCCCTCCTCACACACCCTACCCTCCCCTCCTCACACACCCTACCATCCCCTCCTCACACACCCTACCCTCCCCTCCTCACACACCCTTCCCTCCCCTCCTCACACACCCTACCCTCCCCTCCTCACACCACCCTTCCCTCCCCTCCCTCACACACCCTACCCTCCCCTCCTCACACACCCTTCCCTCCCCTCCTCACACACCCTACCCTCCCCTCCTCACACACCCTACCATCCCCTCCTCACACACCCTACCCTCCCCTCCTCACACACCCTCCCCTCCCCTCCTCACACACCCTTCCCTCCCCTCCTCACACACCCTTCCCTCCCCTCCTCACACACCCTACCCTCCCCTCCTCACACACCCTTCCCTCCCCTCCTCACACATCCTACCCTCCCCTCCTCACACACCCTTCCCTCCCCTCCTCACACACCCTTCCCTCCCCTCCTCACACACCCTACCCTCCCCTCCTCACACAACCTCCCCTCCCCTCCTCACACACCCTACCCTCCCCTCCTCACACACCCTTCCCTCCCCTCCTCACACACCCTACCCTCCCCTCCTCACACACCCTTCCCTCCCCTCCCCACACACCCTACCCTCCCCTCCTCACACACCCTACCCTCCCCTCCTCACACACCCTACCCTCCCATCCCCACACACCCTACCCTCCCCTCCCCACACACCCTCCCCTCCCCTCCTCACACACCCTTCCCTCCCCTCCTCACACACCCTTCCCTCCCCTCCTCACACACCCTACCCTCCCCTCCTCACACACCCTCCTCTCCCCTCCTCACACACCCTCCCCACCCCTCCTCACACACCCTCCCCTCCCCTCCTCACACACCCTTCCCTCCCCTCCTCACACACCCTTCCCTCCCCTCCTCACACACCCTACCCTCCCCTCCTCACACACCCTCCCCCCCTCCTCACACACATCATAAACAACTCAGTCTCGGCATCATCGTCACCTCATCGTCAGCTCATGATAGTCGTATAAGTATGACACATGTTGACGATAAAGAGGTCGTTAGTGTGTGTGTGTGTGTGTGTGTGTGTGTGTGTGTGTGTGTGTGTGTGTGTGTGTGTGTGTGTGGTTATTAGGGTGACAAACGATTAATGGCTTTAGCAAGATATTCACCAAGGGAGGTTTATGCGGCCTCTGCCTCAACACCTGCACACACCTGCACACACCTGACAGCTGATCTTACGCCTCTCATCACTCACTTTTGGTTTGGGTTATACAAGTAATTAATAAGTTCATGGAGTCTACCTGGTGACATGAATGGTATTAAAGAGAGAGAATTAATCATTACTTTGAACTGACACCTAACCTAACCTCACCTAACCTAACCTAACTTAACCTAACCTAACCTAACCTCACCTAACCTATCCTAACTTAACCTAACCTAACCTAACCTCACCTAACGTCACCTAACCTCACCTAACCTATCCTAACTTAACCTGTCCTAACCTCACCTAACCTCACCTCACCTATCCTAACTTAACCAAACCTAACCTAACCTCACCTAACCTAACCTAACCTCACCTAACCTAACCTAACCTAACCTCACCTAACCTATCCTAACTTAACCTAACCTCACCTAACCTAACTTAACCAAACCAAACCTAACCTAACCTCACCTAACCTCACCTAACCTATCCTAACTTAACCTAACCTAACCTCACCTAACCTATCCTAACTTAACCTAACCTAACCTAACCTCACCTAACCTAACCTAACCTATCCTAACCTCTCCTAACCTCACCTAACCTAACCTAACCTAACCAACTCCGTTAAGGTGGCCAAAATAGTTTACCTTGTGGATATAGTTAAACACTCTATTGATCTGTCTCTTGTTGACAACCTTTACCTTAATTAATCTCGTAGTTACCTGGGCGCTCTTGTGGTGTTTTTGTTCATCCATACATTTATTCCTTCATCATCCATGCATTTATTCATTTCCCCATCATCCATCTTTTTGTAGCCATCATCCATCCATTCACTCCATCATCCATTTATCCATTCCTTTACCATCCAACCACCTATCTATCCATTTATCCATTACTTTATCATCCAACCACCTATCCATCCATCCACTCTTCCGTCATCAATCATCGTCCATCCATCCATTCCTCCGTCATCCATCATCCATCCATCCATCCATTCCTCCGTTATACATCATCCATCCATTCACTCTTCCGTCATCAATCATCGTCCATCCATCCATTCCTCCGTCATCCATCATCATCCATCCATCCATTCCTCCATCATCCATCCATCCATCCATCAATGACTAATGTGGTTTCCGCTTGATAAATTTTCCATAGATTTAGGAAATAAGTTACTAAAGTTGAGTTGATTTCCTGGTCTAATTTTATCTTGTTTATGTGGTTGGTTGAAGGGGGATGGTTGAGGAGGTTGGTTGTGGAGGGTGTTGGTTGAAAGGGTATGGTTGAAGGGGTTGCTAGAGTAGGTTGTTTGGTTAAGAGAAGTAGAGCATTAGGGTGTTTTAATCATCAGGCGAAATAAACTGGTGGAAATAATCTTCAGGTGACCCAATTTATTTTTATCTACTCTTCATACATGCAACAATCCACTCTTCATACATGCAACACTCCACTCTTCATACATGCAACACTCCACTCTTCATACATGCAACACTCCCCTCTTCATACATGCTACACTCCACTCTTCATACATGCAACACTCCACTCTTCATACATGCAACACTCCACTCTCCATACATGCAACACTCCACTCTTCATACATGCAACACTCCACTCTTCATACATGCAACACTCCACTCTTCATGCACACTCACTCTCATACATGCAACACTCCACTCTTCATTCATTGCAACACTCCACTCTCCATACATGCAACACTCCACTCTTCATACATGCAACACTCCACTCTTCATACATGCAACACTCCACTCCATACATGCAACACTCCACTCTCCATACATGCAACACTCCACTCTTCATACATGCAACACTCCACTCTTCATACATGCAACACTCCACTCTTCATACATGCAACACTCCACTCTCCATACATGCAACACTCCACTCTTCATACATGCAACACTCCACTCTCCATACATGCAACACTCCACTCTTCATACATGCAACACTCCACTCTTCATACATGCAACACTCCACTCTTCATACATGCAACACTCCACTCTCCATACATGCAACACTCCACTCTTCATACATGCAACACTCCACTCTTCATACATGCAACACTCCACTCTTCATACATGCAACACTCCACTCTTCATACATGCAACACTCCACTCTTCATACATGCAACACTCCACTCTTCATACATGCAACACTCCACTCTTCATACATGCAACACTCCACTCTCCATACATGCAACACTCCACTCTCCATACATGCAACACTCCACTCTTCATACATGCAACACTCCACTCTTCATACATGCAACACTCCATACATGCAACACTCCACTCTCCATACATGCAACACTCCACTCTTCATACATGCAACACTCCATTCCTCATACATGCAACACTCCACTCTTCATACATGCAACACTCCACTCTCCATACATGCAACACTCCACTCTCCATACATGCAACACTCCACTCTCCATACATGCAACACTCCACTCTTCATACATGCAACACTCCATTCCTCATACATGCAACACTCCACTCTTCATACATGCAACACTCCACTCTTCATACATGCAACACTCCACTCTTCATACATGCAACACTCCACTCTTCATACATGCAACACTCCACTCTTCATACATGCAACACTCCACTCTTCATACATGCAACACTCCACTCTCCATACATGCAACACTCCACTCTCCATACATGCAACACTCCACTCTCCATACATGCAACACTCCACTCTTCATACATGCAACACTTCACTCTCCATACATGCAACACTCCACTCTTCATACATGCAACACTCCACTCTCCATACATGCAACACTTCACTCTCCATACATGCAACACTCCACTCTCCATACATGCAACACTTCACTCTCCATACATGCAACACTCCACTCTCCATACATGCAACACTCCACTCTCCATACATGCAACACTCCACTCTCCATACATGCAACACTCCACTCTCCATACATGCAACACTCCACTCTCCATACATGCAACACTTCACTCTCCATACATGCAAGACTCCACTCTTCAGACATACAAGTTACCTATGTTTACTCTCATACCTCACTAGTTACCTCACTTGTTACCTCACTTGTTACCTCATTACCTCACTTGTTACCTCACTTGTTACCTCACTAGTTACCTCACTTGTTACCTCATTACCTCACTAGTTACCTCACTCGTTACCTCACTTGTTACCTCATTACCTCACTAGTTACCTCACTTGTTACCTCATTACCTCACTAGTTACCTCGATTGTTACCTCACTAGTTACCTCACTTGTTACCTCATTACCTCACTCGTTACCTCACTTGTTACCTCATTACCTCACTAGTTACCTCATTACCTCACTAGTTACCTCACTCGTTACCTCATTACCTCACTAGTTACCTCATTACCTCACTAGTTACCTCGATTGTTACCTCATTTGTTACCTCATTACCTCACTCGTTACCTCACTTGTTACCTCACTTGTTACCTCATTACCTCACTAGTTACCTCACTTGTTACCTCATTACCTCACTAGTTACCTCACTTGTTACCTCACTTGTTAGCTCATTACCTCACTAGTTACCTCACTCGTTACCTCACTTGTTACCTCACTTGTTACCTCATTACCTCACTAGTTACCTCACTAGTTACCTCACTTGTCGCCCTACACGCTGTACCTCTCCTCTCCCCGGTGTTCACTCCTCACGCTCGACACATTAAATTAGCGAAAGGAAAATCAGGCGTGGTGGTTGGGTGAGAGACCTAACGAGGTGGACCACCATAATTCCCCCTCCTGACTGTCCTGATGCTGAAGCTGACACATGCCGCTGACAACTGCTGATAATTTGTTCTGATATTTTATGTTTGTTAGTGTCTTATCTTACCCGCTTCCTGCCCTGTGGCTCCTGACTTACATAAGAACATAAGAAAATAAGGAGTCTGCAATAGGCCGGTTGGCCTGTGCATGGCAGCTCCTGTCGAGAGTTACTACCACTCTCTATCATCCATGAATCTATCCAGTCTCCTTTTGAAACTTTCCAGAGTTCCCGCACTTACTACAAAGTTGCTAACTTGTTCCACTCGTCCACCACCCTATTTGTGAACCAGTTCCTTCCTATCTCCCTCCTAAACCTAAACTTATCCAACTTAAATCCGTTGCTTCGAGTCCTATCCTGCTCGGATATTATAAGAACTTTATCTATATCCCCTTTATTGATTCCTTTCACCCACTTAAATACTTCTATCATATCTCCCCGCACTCTTCGTCTTTCTAGGGAATGCAAGTTTAGTTTCTTTAACCTATCCTGATATGGAAGGTTTCTAAGTCCCGGAATCATTTTTGTCATTCTTCGCTGCACCGACTCTAGTGAATTTATACCCATTCTATAATAAGGGCACCAGAACTGAACCGCATAATCGAGGTGCGGCCTGACTAGCGCAAGATATAGTTGCAATAAGACCTCTGCACTCTTGTTACTTACACTTTTAGATATAAAACCCAATACTCTGTTTGCCTTATTTCGAACATTAACGCACTGTTTTCTAGGCCGTAGGTCCGGGCTTACAAGTACCCCTAGGTCTCTTTCACAAGTCGACTTCTCTAGGTTGATGTTGCAAAGGCTGTATACATTGACAGTATTTGTTCTTCCAATATTAAGTACGCTGCACTTACCCACCGTCATGGTGTGTGTGTGTGTGTGTGTGTGTGTGTGTGTGTTCGTAGATGGGATATTGTGGTTTGAGTGAGCATGTGTGCGTACGTGTATTTATGCGCGTTTACTTTTATAGTGCGTGTGCATTATTTTGTGTGTGTGTGTGGGGGGGGGGGGGGGAGCGCCTGCAGGAATCTTGGCAAGTAAATAAGATGAACCATGTGTCTGACTCTGTGTTAATTAGTATCAAGCCACACACACACACACACACACATCTTACCTACCTACAGTACCTTCCTGCAGGGGTGTGGCGCAGGTGACAAGGTGTGGCAGGAACCCCCCTCCAACACATTTGCCTCCTCCACCATCACCTGCCCCCCCCTCCCGCCTCACCCCTCCTCCCCCTCACAGACAGAGATTCACACGACTCCCATGTTGGCAAAATAGATGAAAATTATGACTACTTGGCGCCTCGTTAATCCACACAATGTCCTCACTTTGCTGTGCTGATGACTCGATAAATAAGGTGAAGGCTCTCGCCGTCACCCAACCCTGCTTTTTGTTTAGTTATATTTTTACTGTTTATGGACTTATTTATTTTGCCTTTAAGGTGTTTTTATTTATATGAATTTATTAGTTATTATTATTACTAGTAGTATTATTTTTATTTTTTTGATTTCAACAGGTGAGTGGACTTCATCAGTGGGTGGGTTGAGGCATTTAGGGCAACACCTGTGGTCGACTACACTGCTCACCACACCACCAGCCTCATCCGCCCCACCACAGGTAACGATGCTTTTTGGAGGGGGGGCGGGGGGGACTGTACCCTAACATGTTGGTAACCCTGGACTTAAAGCAGCTCACAGTTGGTGCCTCACACCATAATCTTGCGGGTTATTTTAAGAGTTCACAGCTATTTATTCGGAAGGAGTTAGGTCGAACAGGTTTTTCTCTGCTGATAGCATCTTCAACTTTAGGCTGTGACCTGTAGTGGGGCGGCCATCAGCTGACTCCAGACATGTACAGCGAACTGATACGTGAGGTGTTTGAGTGCCGGCACCGACCTTGTAGCCATGCCTGGGACGTGCTCAAGCAATTAGCATTCTTTAGCAACTCTGAGAGACCAAGCGGGCACTACAGTACCCCGTGTGTGGGATTGGCTACCATCCCCAATAAGGGAGGGAGTTATATTAGAGACGGGTCATCTAGGTACTTATAAGACACCTAACGCAGACACAGTTGGGACGGACGCTTGGGAACATTTTGTAGTGGTCGAATACGTTTAGTGTTTGGCAAAGGGGACGCTTCAGGGAATATACAGTGCTTAACAGTGGCACTTGTTTATTCACTCCCTGCGCTGTGTGCAGGGGGAAACAAACACTTACACACACACACACACTACTACTACTACTTTGCTGTCACTCGGAATCGAGTATGACGATCATCCAGCTATGATACAATGATATGAGTTATTAGGAATGTCACCTAGGTTGATGAGTTTTGAGGTGACTAAATGGGTCGATACGGGACCAGCAGCGTTGTCCACATTCGTTGCAAATGTGGAGGGCTCCATCTACTGTGGGAGGGACGTTGGCGCTTGTCTGCCTCGGTTTGTAGCTGTAATGAGACAGAACACAATGAGAGGAAGAATAACAAAGTAGGAATTATAGAGAGTAGGAATGTAAAGATAGGAAACTTGGTAGCGTGGCCTGTATGTTATTTGCTCAGCGTCACTACGCTTGTCTTATCTCGTATGTCAATACACATACATCACTTCTTAAAGGGACAACTTGTTAAACATAAGAACATAAGAAAGTGGGATACTGCAGGAGGCCGACTGGCCCATACAGGGCAGATCCCTTTCACACCCATCCCAGCACTTCCATGTGCCTATCCAACTTCGTCTTGAAGCTCCCTAGCGTCCTCGATCCTACTATAGCACTCGGTAGCCTATTCCACATATCCACAACTCTATTACCAAACCAGTGCTTGCCTATATCCTTTCTGAATCGGAATTTATCTAATTTAAAGCCATTTGTTCTAGTTATTTCGTTATTACTGAGCTTCAGAACATCTTCCATTTTACCCTTGTTAATCCCACTCACCCACTTGTACACCTCTATCATATCTCCCCTAACTCTACGCCTCTCTAATGAATGCAAGTCTAAGCTTTTCAGTCTTTCCTCATATGTAAGGTTTCTAATATTATGGATCATTTTTGTCATTCTTCTTTGTACTCTCTCCAAAGAATCTATGTCCATTCTATAATAAGGACACCAGAACTGAACCGCATAATCCATGTGTGGCCTCACTAATGCTAGGTAAAGTTTCAAGATAACGTCAGCAGTTCTGTTACTCACAGACCTAGATATGAACCCTAGAATCCTGTTTGCCTTGTTGCGAACGCTAATACATTGTTTTCTAGGTTTCAAGTCGTTGCTAACAAATACACCTAGATCTTTTTCACAAACTGAGTTTTCTATTTCCGTGTTACCTAGTTTATACTTAACGTTTGTATTCGTCTTCCCTATCTGTAGTACCTTGCATTTATCAGTATTAAAATTCATTTGCCAGTCTACTGACCACTCATGTAAGGTATCTAGATCTCTTTGAAGGTGTTCAAAGTCACTGTCTGAATTTATCACTCTCCCCATTTTGGTATCATCTGCAAATTTACTAATCCTACTAGTTATGTCTAAATCAAGATCATTAATGAATATAACAAACAGCAGAGGGCCCAATACAGATCCCTGGGGAACTCCGCTTTTGACCGCACCCCAGTCTGACTTTAATCCATTTATGCTGACTCTTTGTTTCCTACCAGTTAACCATGACCTAATCCATTTTAATAATGATCCACCTATTCCATGTGCTTCTACCTTCCTTATCAATCTCTCATGAGGGACTCTATCGAATGCTTTACTGAAATCTAAATAAATTATATCATATGACTTATCATTATCTACCGCTTCATATACTTCTGAGAAAAAGCTAAGCAAATTTGTGAGACAAGAACGTCCCTGGGTGAACCCGTGCTGAGAAGAATGAATTAAGTTGAATGTTTCAAGGTGGCTTCTGATTTTTGTAGCAATAATTGACTCTAGCAACTTGCCTATGATTGACGTGAGACTAATAGGACGGTAATTTGATGCAATTGATTTATCACCCTTTTTGAAAATCGGAACTACATTTGCAAGTTTCCAAGCTTCTGGCACTAGGCCCGATTCTAATGACTTATTAAATAAAACTGCTAATGGATTACTCAACTCATCTCTACATTCTTTTAATATTCTAGCATATACCTCGTCTGGACCAGGCGATTTATGAGGCTTCAGTTTGTTAATTACTTTAAGCACATCGTTACTAGTAATATTGATATTCATCAACATATTTTCTATACTGTCGTTATATACCTTATGAACTTCTGGAAACTGTGCTAGGTTTTCATTTGTGAATACGGAGCGAAAATGACTGTTTAACGTACTACACATTTCTAACTCATCATCAGTCATTTCTCCTGTCGTAGTTTTAAGGGGACCTATTGTATCTCTAACCTTTGATTTATACAGTTGATAAAAAGCTTTGGGGTTATTTTTCGATTCGTTTGCTATCTTGATTTCATAATTTCTCTTTGCTTTCCTAATTTCTGTTTTTACCTGTCTTGTTAGGTTCTGATAGTAACCAAGTAGGTGATTTTCGCCTTTCTTAACTTTTCTATATACTCCTTTCTTTTTCCCTAGAAGATCTAAGAGTCTATTATTCATCCATTTTGGTTGGTTCCGTATCGATCTGAATTTTCTTTTAGGGATGTGTTTATTTTGAGCATTATTGATTGCCGCAATAAATTGTTCATAAGTAGCTGCTAAATTAAATTCTGGGTTATCCCGTCCTAAGTTGGCAGTTTCCGGAGGTGTGGGGGGGATTAATCTTTTGACCATAGGGTCATCCCTTAGGTCTCTCCTTAAGCTACCGTAATTAGCCTTCCTAAAATCCGGGATCAAGGCCGAATTTTCCTTCTTCCTGCCATCCCATATTATGTTAAAATATATGGCTTTATGATCACTGTTTCCTAGTTCGTCTCCAATCCCAACATCTTTTACTAGATTTTCATTATTACTGAGAACTAAATCGAGGATATTATTTCCTCTAGTGGGCGAGTTTATGAATTGATATAAAAAACTATCTTGTACTGCTTCTAGAAAATCTTCAGATTCATTATCGCTAAGTTGATTTTTCCAATCTATGCCTGAAAAGTTGAAATCGCCTAGAATACATACATTGTTTCTATCAGATGCCTTCTTTATTTCCTCCCATAGCAATTTACCATCGTTCCTACTCAAATTAGGTGGTCTATATATAACACCAATGACTACGGATTCACTGCCCTCACCAATCTCTACCCAAATACTTTCATTGTCGCTATTTGTTTTAATGTTTGATTTATTGCAGCTTTTTAATGACACCCTGATATACACTGCTACACCGCCACCTCTCCTTCCTACTCTGTCAAATTTAAATAGGTTATATCCTGGAATATGAAATTCTGCTAAAAAATGTTTGCTGTTTGAATTTATCCATGTTTCCGTTATTGCAATTATATCTATGTTCTCTTTACTAACAATGGCCCTGAGCTGGTCCATTTTGTTACACAGGCTTCTACTATTCGTATAATAAACACTCAATATATTTCTTCCATTTCTATCTGTTTTACATTTATTACTTTGATGTTTGTTATTATGACTAACTATATTTTCAGCATTATCTACTTCTGTTTCACTACTTCCCAGGACCTGCTTGTTTTTTTACTCCCATTTTCCCCGACCCCTCTCTACTGGCGAAACCCCCCCTTCGGAGTGACAATTTCACGCTCCAGGGATGCAGACAATGTCTTTACCCCCTCACGAGACAAGTGTACTCCGTCTCGACAGTACAGGTAGTCGTTGCCATAGAATCGTTGCCAGTTATCAATGAATGCCCAACCATTGTTTGCACAATGTTTTTCCAGTCGGCAATTTATAGAAATTGACCTGGACAGCCATTCACGACCAACCCCTCTTCTAGGCAAGACACCACATACTATCGGGATCCCTCCCCTATCTCTAATCTTCCCCAGCGCCTCCCTATACCTCTTGAAAAGTTCCTCACTCCTAACCTTTCCTATGTCGTTTCCTCCCACACTAAGACCACTAAACACCTCTTTGATACAACTATTTATTATTTCACTCAATGACACGAACACATCAATATCACTATTATATCGGGGCACTAACACATTATGCTTTACGTTACTTGACACTGACTCTCGGACACACCTGAACGAATACACTTCCCACAGTAGGTAACTCACCCTAGGACGTTCTGACAAGACTCACGTGTACCCTGACGTAGGCCCAGTGAGTGCTGGCTGGGCTGCCTCCTACGGGAGAATCTGCTTGGCTGGCGATGCCGTGGTCTGGTCGGGAGGTCTCCCTCCCGACCTGGGGAGGGGACGTGCGTGACTCTGCTTAGTGAACCCGGTGACGACCCGAACGGGAGAGAGGTGACAGCAACCAGAGTGAGAATCAGTATGACCAGAATCAGGATGATAATGGTACTGCCATGCCCGTCCTAATCGTAGTCTGTGGGACTGTAGGGCCTTTATATGGGGTCGGCCCAGCCGGCTTCTGACCTCCAACAATTAACACTAAACTGGTTTGATCTGGATAGCTGTGTGCAGGTGTGGTCCTCCCCAAGCGTCTTGGCTAGGTGTGGTTGTAGGTCACCCGGCTCACGTCATTAGCGGGCGAGGTCAAGTCCCATGGGTCGACCTGAGGTGTGTCAACCCGGAATGTGGTGGTACCACGAGGTCTCTGATGTACTTGCTGCTATATACGGCATAATTCTGGGCTGTAAGGTTTGGTCTGACAATCAATCATTACATAGCCGGGCTAACTCGAAAGTATTGACACCTTCTCGTGTGGTGCTCCTTCAAGCGTTACGGTGTGGAGTGATCGTCTCCCATGTGAGGGGATCGATTTGGCACCTTTTCAGGTTTCTCTTAAGACTATGCTTATAACTTTTCAATTGCAGGCCAGCGTTTCGTTAACTACTCGTCAGGTGACTGTAAAGTAGCTGCTTTGGCAGTTTACTGTCGTCCATGCGGGTAACATGGCCTGTCCAACGTTCATGGGTAATGGTAGCCGAGATGCTCCTACTGTTGGTATCAGCAAGAATTCTGGCATTTGTTCTCTTGTCTTCCCGGCGAACTCGGAGGATGGAACGTAGACTACGTTGGTGAAAGTTGTCAAGTGCCTTGAGGTGCCTCCTGTATGTGACCCAAGTCTCACTGCCATATAGTAGAATGGGCAGGACCACTGCTCGATATATGTGCAGCTTTATGAATAATTTCAGCTCCCTACAGCTGAAGACACGACTTCGGAATCCGTCCAAGGCTTGAGATGCACATCTGATCCGATGCTGAATCTCTTCATCGATGTCTGCCGTGGTGGACAGGTGGGAGCCGAGATACCGAAAGTGGGCAACATTAGAGAGAGTAGTACCGTTAAGCTGGATAGATGGTGGATGTGTGTCTGAACCAGAGGCAGGTTGAAAGAGAATCTGAGTCTTACGTACATTCACTTCAAGGCCAAAGTGTGCATACGCGTCTGTGTAGGTATTCAAGATTTCCTGTAGGTCGTGTTCAGTGTGAGCAACAAGGGTGAGGTCGTCTGCATACTGAAGTTCAGTAATGGAAGCTGCCGACAACTTTCTTCTTGCCTGGAGTCGTCTTATGTTGAAAAGACCTCCCCTTTACCCGGTACTCGATGACCACCCTGCCGGCTAAATTGGCACTAGCTCGAGTAATGGAGGCAGCCAAGAAGATGGAAAAGAGAGTTGGTGCCAGTACACACCCTTGTTTAACTTCTGTTTTGATGGAGAAGAACTCTGACTGGGTGCTGTTGTGCAGGACATTGCCTTCATGCCATCGTGGAGTTGCCTCACAATGGTGATGAATTTTGGTGGGCAGCCAAAACGGCTGAGGGTCCTCCAGAGGGATTCCCTGTTGACCAAGTCCAAGGCCTTGGTTAGGTCGATGAAAGCCATGTACAGGTCACGACGCTGTTCTCTGCACTTTTTCTGTATCTGGCGGGCAGAAAATATTATGTCAGTGGTGCCACGTGATGGTCTAAAACCACATTAAGATTCTGGGAGGAAGTTTTCCGCCTCAGGAAGAAGTCTTGTTTAGGAGGACTTGGGCGATAATCTTGCCAGCTACGGAGAGCAGCGAGATCCCACGGTAGTTTCCACAGTCTGACCGGTTTCCCTTGTTCTTATAGATATTGACAATGGAGGCGTCTTTAAGAGCTTGGGGGATTTACTCATTTTCACATATATGCTCCAGGAGAGAGTGGAGACGGCTGGTAAGCAGATGTCCTCCTGTTTTATACACCTCGGCTGGGATTCCATCAGGCCCTGAGGCTTTGTTATTTTTCATCTGTTTGGTGGAAGTAGCTACCTCATCCAGGGATGGAGGATATCTGAGGTGGGTCAGCTCTGGATGCTAAGGGACCTGCTGGGTAGTCAGTACATCCACATCGGTGTTTCGGTTGAGCAATGAATGGTGGTGTTCTTTCCATTGCTGAAGGAGGCCTTTGTTATCTTTAATTATGGAGTTACCGTCAGATGAGCGGAGAGGGGCTGTGCCACGAGTGACTGGTCCATAAAATGTTAGTGGAAATGAAAAATTTGCGCATCTTCTACTGATCTGCAAGTTTTTGTGCTTCACATACTTTATTTTTAAGCCAGTTGTTCTTTCGATTGCCAAGTTCCCGCTGGGCTCCCACTTTTTTCTTGCGGAAGGTATCAGCTTTGGTCAGAGACTGAGGGTTGCTCTGCCAGTCAGTAGAAGAAACACGTTTATCATCGATGAGTACTTTGATTGCCTGTTTATTTTCATCAAACCAGTCCTGGTGTATTCTTTTGATCTGGCCGAGGGTCTCTCTGCAGGTTTTAGCCATGATAGTGTTTAGGGTTATCCCATTCGGCACTGGGATTTGGGTTGTTCGTTGTCGGGTTGTTTATCAGCCCATGTTCGAGCTGCTCTCTGAAAGCATGTGCTGCCGCTGGATCCTCCAGACGCTTAGTGTTTAAACCTCTTCTAGAGGTTTGCTGCTTTCGCCATTTTGGGGAGATTTGAAGTGAGAGCTTGGCCCTGTCGAACAGTTGATCAGTGTAGCAGTGGCCCGAGCCTCGCATGGCATGGGTGATGAGGACATCTCGGCGATCTCTTTCTCTGACAATGATGTAGTCATAATGAGATACCAGTGTTTGGATCGTGGGTGTTGCCACGAACCCTTGAACTTGTCGGCCTGCCTAAACAAGGTATTGGTGATAGTGAGGTTGTGAGCAGCACACTTGCTGAGGAGGAGTAGGCCGCCTGTATTACACTTGCCTAGTCCATTTCTCCCTGTGGTTCCCTGCCAAATGTTAGCATCTTTGCCAACTCTTGCATTGAAGTCGCCAAGGAGCACAACCTTGTCTTCTCTGGGGATAGAGGTTAGCACTCTGTTGAGGTCGGCGTAAAAGGCCTTCTTAATGTCATCCTCTGCATCCAGTGTTGGGGCGTCTGCACTGATGAAGAAGGCATGACGTGAGTGATTCAGTGGGACTCGCAGTGTCATGAGGTGCTTGTTGATCCCAATAGGCATTTCAGCTAGCCTGTGTAGGATGCGTTGGTGGATGGCAAAGCCAACTCGATAAATGCTGTTTCTCTCCGCAGCAGCCTTACCCTTCCAGAAGAAGGTATACCCAGACCCCCGTTCTGCAAGTTGGCCCTCATTTGGGAGCCGGGACTCACTCATGGCTGCTATGTCGATGTTATACCTAGCCAGCTCTTTGGCCACAAGGGCATATTTGTGCTTGTGTCCAGAAGGGTCCTGACATTCCATGCAGCGACCATAAGAGATTGTATGGTTTGTTTTTGTTTGTATCTGTGATTTTGATTGTGTTCTCGACCTTACTGTGTGCTGTTGCCCAGTCAGGTTGGGTTTTTAGGCAGGCTATGTTTAGGGCACCTTTTCTAGCCTCTTCCCCATGTGGGGTGAGCTGAGTGTCCCCTCGGAAGGGCTGCTCAGTTGCACAGACAGGACCGGGTTGCACTGCTGCCTAGAACCCAGTGCATAAACGACCATCTTGTCTGTGCTGCCCATGTGCAGAGTTGTGACTAGAGACACCCGGCAGTCATCTCTGCACTGTCCCCGTCGCCACTCGTCCGTCGCCATAGGATTTTAGAGGGTATAGGGGGTTTTGTTGATGTTGAGAGATATGGTGAGCTGGGTGATGGCTGTGTGAGTTGATTTATGTGGTGAGGCAGGAGCACAGGCTGCAACCACACATTTCGGGTCTCCCTTTTCCTGATCCAGTGGTGCAAGTGTTGCAACGAAGGGGAGAGGGAGAGTTGCAATGGACTGCCGATAGCCCAGTTTGTTGGATTTCGCCTTCGTAGCCTGTCCATCAAGCATTACTTTCGTTCGCTGGTGTAGTCATTGGGTTTCCATGGTGGTCACCTCCTCCACCTACACCGCCGTTGGGGTCTTGTTGGAGCTGTGTAAGCATATCTGCCTGATCTGGGGCTCCACCGCAGATTTTTTGTTCGGGGTTTACTCCTGTAGCCTTATACCTACCAAGGTTAATCCGCAAGGCAGCGGGGCAGTGGTTGGTAGGCTCCAGTATGTATCCACATTCCAGTGAGCCAATGTGCCGTCCCTCTAGGGCTCATTGCTACTCCAAGATTCCTTGCTGATCTAGCCTGGGCCCACGAGGCACCCAGTTACCGTGTGTTGCCACAAGGAGGCACAGCAGGAGTCTTGATGGTGAAGAGGCTGTGTACTGGCAGGGGAAGACTTATGCAAGTTGCTTCCCTGTTTGCCACGGGGGTTAACCAGCGGCGGCAGCTGAAAGCGAGAGGGAGCAAGCTGTGCTTGCATCTTAACACAAACATAATGCTGCCACGCTAAACGCATTTCACCACCCTGTGTGTGGCTGCACACAAACACACACAACTGACCTTTAATCACTGGTCATCTAGAGCGTAGTGTTGACTCTCTTAATGGACCATTTTCCTGGTGATGATACGCTTGGCTTTAATTATACGAGAGAGAGAGAGAGAGAGAGAGAGAGAGAGAGAGAGAGAGAGAGAGAGAGAGAGAGAGAGGACCTCGTAACAACGAAATCTTCTCTGGCCGGGAACACAGTATTATGTGATGATGTCTTAAGTGTATCCATTAACGTGGTCAATGGAAGTTATTCTTAAGTACATGACGGGAGACAAGACAAAAGGAGATTATTTTTATTAATTGTTAATGACGTTCATTAGTCGTGGTTTAAGAGTCAGTAGCTACACTTAGGGTCAGACGGCGTGGCTAAGAGTCAATAGGCGTGGTTTTGAGGTAGTAGGGGTGGGCTAGAATCATTAGTTGACTTTTTGTCAGTAGGCGTGGTTTAATAATAATAATAATAATAATTAACGGTTTATTGAAAGAGCTTGGCAGCCAGAAGGCTGAAAATATACAGTTACATATTTGGGGAATGGGTTTCGAATTACAAATAATATACAGTAGGCGTGGTTTAGAGTCAATAAGCGTGATTTAGTGTCAATAAGCGTGGTTTAGAGACAATAGACGTGGTTTATAGTCAACAGGCGTCGTTTAGAGACAGTAGGCGTAGCTTAAGAGTCAGTAGGCGTGGTTTAGATTCAGTAGGTGTGGGTTTAGTGTTAGTAGACGTGGTTTAGAGTCAGCAGGCGTGGTTTAGAGTTGGTAGATGGGCGTTTAATGTCAGTAGGCGTGGCTTAGAGACAGTAGGTGTGGCTTAGAGTCAATAGGCGTGGTTTAGAGTCAGTGGGTGTGGGTTTAGTGTCAGTAGACGTGGTTTAGAGTCAGCAGGCGTGGTTAAGAGTCACTTGACGTGGTTTAGAGTTACTTTACAGGGTACAGTCAGTTGGAAGGGTTCACAGACAGTTCATAGGGTACACGGAGAGTTGATAGGGTGTGGAACTGGTTGAGTGGGTGTCTCTTGTGTGTGTGTGTGTGTGTGTGTGTGTGTGTGTGTGTGTGTGTGTGTTGTGGGTGTCTCTTGTGTATGTGTGTGTGTGTGTGTGTGTCTCGTGTATGTGTGAGTGGGTGTCTCTCGTGTGTGTTTGTGGGGGGGGGGGGGGGGGAGGAGGAAAGCGACACGTGTATAAATCTGGTCTTGGCTACAGTTTTGACCTCACCACTGTTACCACCTGACCGACCAATAAAAAATACTGGCCACATCTTCGTCAATATACTCCTATCATTTTTGCCAGAAAGCTTTGATAGTATAGTGACAGTAATTATGATAATGGCAACTGTACTGACAGTAATAATAATAACAATAATAATAATAATAATAATAATAACAACAATAAGAACAAAAATAACAAAAACAATAATAAGAACAGTAAAAATAACAACGCTAATAACAACAATAACAACATCATTAATAGAACACTGGTGAGACAGGCAGAGTAGTAAGTGTATTGAGGCCTACACAACAGGTGTGTGTGTGTGTGTGTGTGTGTGTGTGTGTGTGTGTCAAAGGGAAGGTCTTGTTTAGTACCAACAACACCATCAACCTCATTGAGATTCTAACCAGACCAATACCTCGCTGTGTTGA